>JAAAKG020077351.1:0-16968 GCA_010014905.2 Druon quercuslanigerum | reverse complement strand
ATACGCCCTTATACGATCCGGCCCCTCAATTCCTCCTCACTTCAGCTTGAACACATTATAATGGACACACGGATAGACGAATAGACGGACCGACGGTAACCCAAACAAAAATGTAAGGGTTTCTGCCTGGAGCACAAAACCCTAAAAATTAAAAAATTAAAAAAAAAAATAATTAGACCTTGGGCATAATTTCTTGCAGTAAATAAATGACATGAATTTTACTGTATGCAATGTAATATTGAATGTTTGCGTAACTAATAAATATTATTAAAATATTAAGAACGTAATTTAAAATTTAAGGAACGCTTGGGAAAATTTAATTCCTCTCACTACAACAAAATTTTCAGAAATAATTTCTATTTGATAATTTGAAATGTGGACGCCCAAACATATTTTTGTTGCGTCCCGAAAATGCCCGGAAAATTCAAGGTATTACTTTAATGTAAGATTTATGATAATGACGGGATTTTTGTCTCATTTTTGTGCAAATCATAGTAAAATAGAATTTTTGGAAATTAATAACACTAATTGCATGCTAAGAATAATAGTTTTTGTTATAGTAATTTTTCAATTTTTTAAACAATTTATATTTATTTTAATTTTATAAATTCTTACATATGAAAAGTTTGTATTTTCTGAAATTTGTGAAACACTTAATGAATTATAGAAGTAACATTTTTTATTTAAAACAGATCACAATTGTTTAAAAAATTTAAATTAGTTTATGTACATTTCACACCAAATCTGAATCTAAATAAATCTTTAGAAATATATTAAATATTTAATTACAACAAGAAACTTCTTGAAAAACTTCTTTTTGAAAAATGAAAACAATAAGTAATTTGTTGTTTTGGAAATTGCTTCCGAGATATTTTACATGAAAAATATTTTTGTTAACAAATATGAATTATAAAAAATCCTGTCTTTATCACGAATTTAACATGTAGCTGATATTTTGTATTTTCGGGGCAATTCCCGGGCACAAAAAAAAGTTACTGAAACTGAAAATTTATACTTTATGGAGTGAGGAAGATTTTATGTATATAAATATAAAATATAATATAAATAATATGATACATTATATATACAACATGATAAAAAGTACTTTTCTTTATAATTTTCCAAAAACTAAGTTTTTCCCGTTTTGATTTGCAGTTTAGTTTCATGGAAAAAAGCACACGAAAAACTGTCTTTTTTGTGACATGTAGTATATATCTTATTTGCGCTTTAAGATAAGAAGATTATTTTTTTTTATAAAAACTAAAAATGTATATTTAAAAACTATTGGGGAAAGAATTTTAAGCAGATGTAAAGAGAATTTCAAATTTTAGCATTTTTAAATAATAATCAATTAAAAATTTTCGATTTCATTTTTTTACGGACTGAAAAATCATTTTTTGTTAAAAGTTTCTGTTTTAGGTTTTAAAGTTAGCCTCTTTAATTTCTGTATTTATATAGTTTCTTCAAAATTCATACTTTTCCAATTCAACCGCTTTTAATTACAAAAAAATATTATTTGGTTGAAAATTCAAGTTTTTTCTTGAAAATTCCTTTTTTTTTAGTTGAAAGTTAATTATTATACATTTTTAAGTTTAAAATGTATTTTTTTTTAGTTAAAAATTATATTTTTTGGTTAAAAATTCATCTCTTTGTTTAGAAAAATCAAGAATGTTGTTGTTATCATTTGTTTTTATTTCAAAATTGAAACCTTTGTTTTTGGTTAAAAATTTAATCATGTTTTAAAGAATTTATTTTTAATAGATGATTTAACTATATGGTAGCAAAATGAAATATTTAAAAAAATCACTTCTTTGGTAGAAGTTAAACCTATCTCAAAATTTCAACTTTTTGGTATGAAAATTAAACAATTTAAATTTTTTTCTTTAGAACTAAAAAAGTTTATATTTATTTATACATTTAAATTCTTGTCTGTAAATTCATTTACTCGACTTAAAATATCAATTAATTTGTAGAAAACTCGACTTTAATTAAAATAGGTTTAGTTGAATATATCCAATATTAAATTTTTTACTAAAAAGCCACTTTTTTTTTAAATTTACTTTTGCTGAAAATTTACATTTTAGGAATAAAAACCACTTTTATAAAAGATTCTTATTAAAGGTTATAAAATTATTTATCTAGGTTGCAAAATAAACTAATCTATTTCCAGATTTTTTGTTGTTGGTAAAACATTAGAAATTTTTGTCAGAAATATATTCTATGGTGGAAAGTAAACTATTTTTTTTAAATTAGTTGTTTTTTAAAACTGAAAGTTAATCTTCTTATCTCAAGAATTAAATTATTCATTTTTTGACTAAAATTTTTGCTTGTAACTTTGTCCATTTAGGTTAAATTGAACTTATTTATATAGAATTTTTTTTAGTCGAAATATCAGCTACTTTATCTTGCGTTAAAAATTTATCTTTTTGAGTTAAAAACTTAGCTACTTCTTTGAAAGTTGAACAAATGTTTTCAAAATTCGTTTTTTGGTCAAAAATTCAACTTTTTTGTTAAAAATTTTCTCTTTTTTTGTTTATAAAATCATCTCTTCTAATCTTAATTTTATTTTTTTCATTCAAAATAAAATGTGTTTGGTTAAAATATTCTGTATTAATTTTTTTGTTGAAAATGCGTATTTTGTTATGAGAAATTTAAAGATTTGTTAAAGTTAACTTTTTTCTAAAAATTCACATTCCTGGGTCGAAAATACAACTGTTCTAAAATAAAAGGCATTTTTCGCTTGAAAATGAAAAAATTTGTTTTCTAAGTTGAACTAATTTGCAAAAAAATGAATTTTCTTTTAGGATTAAAGATTTTAGTGAAAAATTCATTAATTTGGTTGAAAATTGAAATGATTAGTCATTGAGAGTATTTTTTTAAAATTAGAAAAAATTTTACAAGTAGAAATGGTTTGTACAAAACTCGTATTTTCGGCTGAAAACAAACAACAATATTGTTGCCAGTTTTTTTTTCTTGTCTGAAAAGTTTCTATTTGGTTGAAAATTTAACTATTTTAAAAATTAACTTTTTCCTTTAAAACTTACATTCTCAGCTTGAAAATGTATCTGTTTCAGAGATAATTTATATTTTTAGCTCAAAAATTCCACAATTTGTTATGAAATTTAACTACTTAGTTTAAAATTGAATTACAGTTCCAATCTTTCTTAACAAATTTATATTGCCTGCTAAAAAATTAAAATATTTAGTTTTAAGTGCATCTACTTCGTAAAAATTTATTTTTGTGGTTGAAGATTTAACCGTTTTGCTGAAAATTAATCTTGTTGGCTTATGAATTTAACGATTTGATTTAAATTCTTTCCTTCTTCAATAAAAACTTTTCTTTTGGCAAAAAAATGTAACTGTTGAATTTTTTATTAAAATTAAAATCTATCCTTACAATCTACAATCTCTGCTAGAAAATTTCTTTGTGTTGTAAAAAATTTATGTGTTTAGCTTCAAAATTCAAAAATTCGGTAGTAAAATAAATTAGTTTCTTCAAAATTAATTTCTTTTGGTTAAAGAATCAAAATTTTTATAAAAATTCATTTATTGTTTGAAAATTGTACTATTTTGTTATAATATTGTTCTTTAAAAAAAATAAATGGTAATATTTCTAACCCTAAAATTTAAATAATACATTTCTGGTTCAATTATTTTGTTCAAAATTCATGTATTATACTAAAAATTAATTTGGTTCACTTGAAAAATAATTTCTTCATTAAAAAGGTAATTGCTTAAGAACTAATAAGTTTTAGGTGAGAATTTTACTATTATATTGAAAGTTTATCTATTTTAGTTAAATTTAACTGCTTTGGATTAAAAATTATTTTTTGTAGTTGACGTGTAAAAGTTATCATATTTTGCATAGTTCATATTTGTAGCTAAAAGGTTCATCTCTTTTTTGTGAAAATTTATTTCTTTGGTTTTTAATTGGACTACTCGTTTTAAATTTACTTATGTTTTTTTATGCTCTAAAATAACTTTTTCCATCTGAAATTTAACAAGTTTGTTAAAATTTGTTTCCTGTTTTGACTGTGAAGTTTCTCTTTGGTCAAAGAACCAATTATTTTGATAAGAATTAATTTTTTTTAAAATTCGCAAAATTGGACTCATGAACCCAATTCAACTGTTCTGGACTCTAATAGCCACAATCCTTTATAAAGTTTGAAGAATTCTTGAAAACTGAAGGAAGGAATGACATAAAAACTTTCTGATAAGCACTTATCGGGTCAGACCTAACGCAAGTGGTGAGTCCTGGTCTAAGTCAGCCAAGAGTTGGCTGCACCGTGGACAATGAGAGACCATACCTAAATTACGTAACAGCTAAAAATTATATTTTTAGTTCCAAATTCTATTTTTTGACTTAAAATTTACCAACTTTTTTAAATATTCATCTTTTTTGTTTTGCAAATTCAACTATTTTCTCAAAAATTCGTCTAATTTGGTTTAGAATTTTATTATTTTCGTGGAACATCAACCATTTGTTTAAAATTCATAGTTTGTTCATAAGTCAACTGAAATCTCTCTTAGACTAAAAATATTATTTTAAATTTAAATATTGCACGTTTCTTGAAAAAATGAAACTGTTTTACTGAAAATTAAACTATTTAATTTGTGTTTTTGATTTAAAAATTTAGATTTTTAGAAGAATTTTCCTTTTTTTTGTACAAACGCGCAACTTTTTAGATGAAAATTTAACAATCTTGTTAAAAAGTCCTAACTTTTGTTTTAAACTTCGACTTTTTATGACAATATTAACTGATTATTTAAAATTCATATTTTGGTGTTGGAAAGTATTTTTTTTCTTCATCAATTCTAGAAGAAATTTGACCTTTCTTGAAAAAAGCAACTGTACGGTGAAACATTTAACCTTTTTTTAATTTTTGTCTTTTAGATTTTAAAATTCGCTTTTTGGTTTAAACTTTTGCTGTTTTTTTTTAATTTAACTTTTCAGAAAAAAATTTACTTGCTGTTGAATTTAATATTTTGCCTTTAAAAAGAGAACTGAAATCTTTTCCAAACAAAAAAATTAAATTACTTTGTGAAAAACTTAATTTTTAGTCTCGTTTTCATTAAAATTTATATTGTGGTGTTAAAAAATTATTTAAGTATTTTCTGTCCAAAAGTTAAAACAAAAAAAAGTTTGTCTTATTTTTTTATTATAAATTTATCTGTTTTAGTACAAACTCGATATTTCTTGGAATAGAATGCAACTATTTGGAAAAGAATATTAGATGTGTTCTGTCAAAAATGCATCCTTTTACGATAAATAAATTCGTCTTTTGAATTAAGAATTCGATTTTTTTCCTGGAAACTTATTCTTTTTTGTAATTTATATTTTGATCTTGAGACGTAAACTGGGATCTTTTTTGGATGAAAATTCAACAGCTTTTTTAATTTAAAAAAAAAATAAAATTTCGCCGGTTTTTAAAGAGATTATTTCTTTTTTAATAAAAACGCAGCAATTTAGCTGAATATTAAATAATTTTGTTAAAAATTCATACCATGTTTTATTAAACATTCGTCTTTTTGGATTAAAAATTTAATTTTTTCGCAGAAACTTATTTCTTATTAACAAATTCCTATTTTGATCGTTAAAAGTCAACTAAAATCTTTTTTAAAATAATATAAAATAATTTTTTTGTTGAAAATTTAGCTTTTTGAACCTTATATTCTACTTTATTATTAAAAAATTTACCAATTTCTCTTGCGGGATAGTAAGAATTTCATTTTTTAAAGAAAATGCAACTTTTTGGTTCAAAATCATTATTCTTTCCTTGTCAATCTAGTTTGTTTGAAAAATTTGTTTGAATGACTTTTTTTAAAAGTCATATTTTTCTTCAAGAATAATACTTTTAGTTCAAAATTCAGCTCTTTGTTTAAAAGTATAATCATTTTGTTAAAAAATAATATTTTTAAAATGATAAGTTAAATACTTGGGTGCAAGTTGAACTTAATTGTTAAATTTTTTGTTTTGATTGAAGGCTTGTCTTTGGTTGAAATTTAACTGTTTAGTAGAAAAGCCGCTTTAAAGGGATAATTAAATTAAATTTTTTAACTAAAAATGTAACTGCTCCATTTTTGTAATTTCATATTTGGTTGGTAAAAATGCATAATTTTCATGGAAAATTTTTCGATTGAAATATAAACTATGACACTTTTTGTTTGTGAAATAATATTTTTAAGCTGAAAATTCAACTATTACGCTCAGAATTGAATTATAAGGTTAAAAATTCAAGTGTTTTGTTAAAACAAGAACTTTTGTAGTAGAAAAGGCGTTTTTTTTTTTAAATAAATTAATAAATTTGAAAATTTTAAATTTGCATCTAAAAAAATGTTTTAATACTTTTATAAAAGATTTTATGTTGAAAATATATTACAAGATTAAAATATAGTTTTTTATGATTTTAACAATAAAAATATTGTAACTTATTCAATTTTTATTAAAAAAATTGATTTTTAATGAAAAATATTATAAGTCACAAAATAATATTAATTTTAACGATGTTTCTTGCAGTTGAATTTTTCTCACCATCGCTTCCTCATACAGTTTGAAAGGTGATTGCATTTTTATGCGATAGCCTTTTTCCGGGAGAAAATTATCTACAACTCTACTTTTACCAACAATGAAAGTAAATTTTTCTATGGTTGAAATAGTTAAAAAAATTTTATGTTTAAAAAAATTTTTTTAAAGAAATAATTATATTTTGACATGTTTTTGTTATTTTTAAAGTTGAAGCCGGTATAGTCATAGAAAATTTTTTCCCGGAAAAAAGCCGCCATGAATAAAATAATGTTTTTTTTAACTTTAACATTGTTTATTAAAATATCTTACTTTGGTACAACTACATTAATGATTAAGAAAAATGAAAAATTAGTGAAGGATAAATCAGGAAATTTTGAAAATCAAGTTCTTGGACGCTCTTCCTAATCTTACTAACAATAACTAGCAAAACGTTTTAAGAAAATAACAATAACGTTCAGTAAGAGGAGTTGGGGAGGGAGTACAAAATTTTGTCACGTTTTTTTACAGGGAGAAGGGGTAGGGTGTTTACAGAATGCTTATAATCTATTACGTAATTTAAGTACGCACTCTAAAGGACTGATTGAGTGATCGACCAGAGTCTGCGCACAATTGTTTCTTTATTTTTTTATTTTAGTGACCAACTTTCTCGCAGTACGTAACAAACAATTGTTTATTATTTGAATTACTTGGATGAGCTGGTGGACATTGATTAGGATGAAGATGTTGTTGTTGATATTGTTGGTGATTATTTCGGGTTTAATCGTTTTGCGGTGATCCTTGCTGTTTTCTCAGTTTCAGCTTCTGTAGTTTTTGATTTCGTTGTAGTATTTGTTCTTTTTTCCATTGTTTTTGTTTATCTAGATCTCGTTGAAGGATTTCTTTTCTATGTTCACTACTTCTTCGTATTCTTTCTTCTTCTGCTTGTTTTTGTTGCAGTTGTAGAATGCATTGTTCCCGTTGTTGTTTGTGCAGTATTTGTTGTTTTCTTTCATCTTCTTTACGCATCTGGCATTCCACTAGATCATTGATGTAGATATTTGCAAGTTCAGTCTTACGCCTCCCTATTATATTTATTGCCTCCGTAGCACTTTCTATTAACTTAATACGTTTATCGTTTTTGTCACCAATCCACCTATTTATCTTCCCCAACCACTCTGCGCTCGAAATGCGCTCTATACCAGTATGAGTGGGATAATTCATTTGAACAAACTCTATCCGATCAAGAATAAATGGAACGACCTTTGTACCAACCAGTCTTGCAATCAGTTTTCCGTTATAAACTATATCTTCTCCTATGTCACTATATTCGAGGTTTTTAATTGAGCGTAGAGGAATAATTGGCTGACTTTTCTGTAGAAAACTGCTTCTCCATGCTGAGCCACTAGCTGTAAAAAGACAATGCTGATGTACAAAGTTTATTTCCTATTAGATCTTAAAGTTAAAGGGCACTTCAATTTGGTGTCTTGTAACTCTTTAATGTTAGAAATGTTCTAAATATTCCGCTACATTTATATAAATGTGCAGTATTCCTGAAAACAAAACCAAGAATCCACAAAGTCCACATTCGGACAACAACCATCGAATGTTTCTTTTAAAATTTAAAAAAAGATAACAATGTTCCCCTAAAAAGAAAAGAATGATAAAAACGTAACCAACCAAATTCTCATTCTTACCTTTTTTTCGTCTGTTTTATTTTTATCATTATCAAAATAAAATAAAAAACATCTGTACAGAAATAATTAGCAACATTTTAGCACTCATACAGTACCCTTATGAAGGGAAAAAATAAAATAGAAAAATAAAAAATATTCGAGCAGACAAGAACAGCAACAAAATCACAATGCTCTCTTCCTGACATTTCAGAATCAAATGAGGTTCAAAATGAAAACCCATCACAAACATACCTGAAACATCCGGTAAGGATCAAAAGGCAAACCAGTAATAAACATAACTCGAAGATTCATCATAAGAACATCAGAAATTTTGAAATACATCTTTAAACAACCCACGTAAGTCATCCCAAAAATCTTGCAAATGATCTTCTAGACAACACCACTCATTTCAAAATGATCTAAAGGATTTTTGCAAAAAGTTATCATTGACTTCAATATTTTTCGAAATTTAAGCACAAAATAGAAGAATGAAAGTATTAAAAAACTATAACCCTTCAATTATGTCTGATTATCTGCAGGCAAAGTATTACTTTGTCTCCTTTTGATTTATTGAGTTTTCAATGTAATATTTTCCTCGATTAAATTTTGTGGGCAATGATTTAGTACAAGGATATTTCTAAAAATACTCATATTTCGTTTGTGAAATGAAACATGGGACTCACCTAGAGCTCTGTCAACAAAGTTTTTGATGACTGCAACTTTTTTTTTGAAAAGGATGAGCAAAAAAGAAATTTGAAATTCTACCTGAATATGAATTTTTCTGTAAAAATGTTTAATAATATTACTATCCTGACCTTGAATTACTTGTGCGTCCTAAAAACTGATTTCATTATTCAAACCATAAATTTTTCAATCAGAAAATCCGTCAAGGGCAAGAACTGTGTCTTTAGTATTAATATCAGTCCATCTTATCTTTTCCTAAAATTTCTTTCTTTACACAATTGCTAAGCACCTTGAAATTGTCTATTTTTCATTTTTTCAACGAATTTTTATTTATTAAATACAAATTATTATGATTGAAAAATAAATTCTCCATATCCGTAACAAAATCTGATTTTTTCATGCAAACAGTAATATTGCCTTTGATCAACATTCATGCAAATTATATCAGCGTTGCTTTTAAGAAAACTTTTTTTTATCAAGAAACCTTTAGAAATCTTACGATCAATATTGGTAATGTGCAGCCATTTTTAACTTTACTTTTACTTTTACTATACTTTTATTTGCGTATATTACTTGACTGTGAAGTTTCTCTTTGGTCGAAGAATCAACTATTTTGATAAAAATTTTTTTTTTTTTAAATTCGCCAAATAGGAATTATAGACCTTATTGAACTTTTCTGGACTTTAATGGCCACAACCCTTCATAAAGTTTGAATAATTCTTGGGAACTGAAGAAAGGAATGACACAAAAACTTTCTGATAGTCAGGCACTTGTCGGGTCAGTCAACACCTGTCGCAAGTGGTGAGTCCTGTTCTAAGTCAGCCAAATCAAATCTGAGAATATCTGTGACTAAATCAGGAATTTGAATATCTTTCAAATTTACAAATCACAAATCCTTATCTCTTTTCAAGATTCTATTCAAGTTTAAATTTTTCTCTTGAATATTAATTTGCTGACAAATCCAAATAGAAAGCTTGTTTTCATGTTTTTTATCATTGTTTACAAAATTTAATTAATGTTTTAAGAGATCAATTATTTTATATCGATAATATAATTTAATAATAGTAATTTCAATTTCAGGTTCCTTTGTGGTAGTTTCTCATTTTGAACCTCAATTGATTCTGAAATGGCAAGAAGAGAGCATCGTGGTTTTGTTGGTGATTATTTTTTACAAATGTTTTTTATTGGAATTTTATTATAATAAAAGTAAGAAAAAAAAATAAAAAAAGAGAAGAAAGGGGATTTGCTTAGTTGCCTTATCGATTTTCTTTTCTCTTTTTTATTTTTGTCCAAAAGGGAAATTTTTTGTTTAAGGAACAAATTGTTATCTTATTTTAAATTTCAATAGAGACATTTTCTGGTGGTTATCCAAATTTAGTCGATCGATTCATGGTTTTATTTTTTGGAATTTTGCACATTAATTTGACCATTGGACCTTAAAAAGAATTTTAAATTTGATTTTAATATTTTTTAAATTTATTAATTCTTGATACATTTAACATACTAAAGTAACTCAAATGTACAAAATTAAGCTGCTGAAAATGGAATCAAGTAACTTTTATAGTAAAATTACTAAATTTGAAATTGAATTCAGAATCGATTTCTGAAAATTTAAAATAGTTTCCTAAAATTTCTAAATGCTGATAGAAATATAAGTTATCGTAACGAACAGAAGTGCGCAGTTGAAAGTGCACTAAGGTGGTTAAAAAATGCATTCAGAATTTACTTTCCAAATTTGTATGAATACAGGCCGAAAATTTATTCAAATACACAAAGAATAAATCTATTTTTTTTTAAGTTAATATTTTGTGGTGGAACAAGCCCCATTAAGCCTAATAAGTATTTCCCATAAGCAAAAAAGTCGTTTTTTAAAGTTATATTTAGAATCCGCAATGTTTTATAGGATCCCTATCAAACCCCATAAGTAAAAAATGGATTTTGCGATATTTCAGCCCTATTTTTAATTTTTTTCGGTTATTTAAAATGAAAATTGTTTCTGGAACATAGAATACTATTTAATTTTGATAATTAGATGTTTAAATAAATTGCTTAAACAATTTATTATTGTTTTTAGAAATTCCCTCATATAATAGAGTTAGAATGTCGTGGTTTAAAAAAAAAAAAAAATCCACTTTTCGTCCAATTTTCAATTGGACGGAGTTAATAGTTCCATAATGTTAACAACAATGATTGTTTAAACAACTTCTTATCAAATTTCTGACTTTTAGTTCATTTTTTAACAGAAGTTTATCCTTCTACTAGAAATATTATATTTTAAAAAATAGATGATTTTGTAACGAAATAATTGAATTTTTAACCAAAAAGAAATTTTAAAATCAATGAAGAAAATAAAAGATAACAAAAGTATTGTCGATTTCTTTAAATAGAAATATCGAAATTCCCTTTTGTTTAAAATTATTTTTTGGTGTAAAAATTCATATTTTTGATTAAGAGATTAATCACTTTGTTAAAAGTTAAACTTGTTCTTTTGATTCTCTGATTAAAAAATTATTTGTTTAAAAATTACGCTTATTTGGTTAGAGCAGATTTTTTAAAAATTTAACTCTGTCATTTTTGGTTAATAATTCCTCTATTATTAAGATAAAAATCATCTATTTAGCATAAAATTTATATGTTTTGTTAAAAAATGTCTTTGAAGATAAATAATAAATCTACTACTTAAAAAATTCATTTCTTAACCCAGAAATTTTACAATTCCATTTTTAGTTAAAGACTAAAATTTTTAAGTTAAAATTTTCACTATTTGATTTAAAAAAATTATTTTTTATGACTTGAAATTTCAAGTCATTTGGTAGAATATTGATGATTTTTTTTTAATTCGTCTTTTTAATGAAAATAATCTTTTTGATTGATCAACTTGAAATTGAATTGATTAAAAGTTTTGGTAGATTAAAAATTCAACTATTTTGTTGAATTTTTTCGTTTTTGTCGAAAATGTAGTTCTCTTCTGAAAAATTTGACAAAAGATGAACTATTTTCATTAAAGTGCAACTTCGTTTGAAAATTGGAACATTGAGCTGAAAATTGATAATTATAATACGGTTTCTCCAAATAAACATGTTTATACATTTTAATGGTCATGTCA
Organism: Druon quercuslanigerum; assembly: GCA_010014905.2. Taxonomy (NCBI): domain Eukaryota; kingdom Metazoa; phylum Arthropoda; class Insecta; order Hymenoptera; family Cynipidae; genus Druon; species Druon quercuslanigerum. The sequence continues at coordinate 5,000 of JAAAKG020077351.1, read as the reverse complement.
TGAAAGTCTGTTTTTCTAAATAAAAAAAATGCTTTCCTATTTTTTTAAATTAAAAAAAAAATGGTTAGATGTTGCGAGCATGAAATTATAAATTATTTATTAAAAAAAAAATTTTGCAAAATCATTTTTCTCATCTGTTCAAAAATAGAAACTTAAAAAAAACGCTAGTCATTTCGAAAACATTCTTTTTGATAGCTTGAAAGTTGTTACATTCAGATGAGCGAAAATTACAAAAAATTAGAATGTTTAAATGACTTTCAATAAATTATGGCTTGCCCAAAAACAAAATGTGGCAAGAGTAAATTTTTTTTAAAAATAAAATTAAACTTATTACTAGTGAAATATTACAGATTCTATTACGAAAAAGTGAGTCAGCATAACTTTATTGTCTAAAATTCTTAATGCCATTGAAAAAATAAGGCCATACTGTGAAATTTTAAATGTGTCGTAAAATGTCTGAAATTTAAAAACATTGCCTTGTGTATGTTTGCACAAAGTTCAACAACATAAGAACGCTTACAATTTAAAAATGACAATTTATCAGTAGGCTTTAAATTAATTATACAAATTCAGGGTCTTCATGAGTTTTTTTCCAATATAGTTCTGTTTTTGATTTCCAAAATTTTTTCGGTTGCACTTTTTTCTATAGAAAATTACAATTAATAAAAATTAAAAAAGCGATTTACCTTTAATATGCTTTACCTTATATAAGAATGGTTTTAATGAGTGAGAAAGTCTGAATTTTAGAGCTTTTTTTACAAAAAAGTTACTGTATTGCCTCACTGAATTAAAATTGTTAGAGCATCACTAGTACCATAAAATTTTCACAGATTTAATTAGTGGACAGTGGGACATTAAGTATTATCAAAAAATTAGTAATTCGAACAATTCAAATATTTTTAAATCTATTATTGAAAAAGAACTAATTAAAACAAGTTATAAAAATTGAAAAAGTGAAAAATTTTAAAATTCGACTTTAAATAAGGATTGGTATAACATTTCTGATTGTTTGCACAAAGATAAGAAAAATAAGAATTTTGTCGAAATACGTTCTATGAGAAAGTATCACGAAATTAAAATATTTTATCTTTTCTCAAAAATTAATACAATAGTTTTAAACAAAAATTTCTTCATTGAGGATTTTCAATGATAAATTTTATTATGAGCAATAAATAAAGATAAGTTACACAGAAAAAAGAATCTTATTAATAATAGTTTCATGTTTTCTAACTGTTTGAGGAAAATTCTAAAAAATTGTTCGCCTAGATGATTTTTTATTAACAAATAAAAAGTCTAGATAATTTTCATTTAAAAATAATAACTTTTGACAATTCTCGAAAAGATGTTTTTATTCAATAAAAAGATTTTTTTAATTACTTAATCAAATTAAATAAATTATTGATTTAGGAAAACGATCAAAAGATCGCTTATTTTTCGACAGATCTGAGATAGATATAAAAAATGTACAAGTTAAAATTTTTTTTAAACAATAGCTTTTAAGGCAAAACTGTAAAAATTTATCAATTTTTTTAAAACGAATTTTTTTAAAGCTGTAAATTGGAAATGGTTTATCATACGCAAAAAGTACAACAAACAAAAAATTTTTTTTTGGCTTAGAGTCATTTTGGATTAAAAACTTATTTTTTATTGGGGATAAATAATCTTTTTCCATATAAAATTAACCCATTCTTGAAAATTCTACTGCCTTTGAAAAAGTTTGTCTTTGTTGCTTAAAAATTAAACGATTTAGTGGAGAGTTGAACTTTTTTGTCGTAAATTATTTTCTTTTGTTCAAAACTTTATTAAAAACTTAACTATTCTGTTAAAAAATAATATATTTTGAACGATTAAATTTTCAGCAAAATAAGAAAATAATAGGCGAATACATTTTTTTTAATTAGATGTATAATGCATATTTTATTAAATATAAAACTCTTCAAATTACTAAGCTTTCATGTAAAAAAATATATTGTATTACCAAGAAAAGACAAACCAAGAAAGTTTAGAGTCAGAAATAAAAAAAATCCACGAATTGGTTAATTTTTTTACCAAACGCCCAAATTTTTAATTAAATAATTTATTGTTTAAATTTAAATACAGCAAATTTTTCGACAAAAACTTAAAATTTTTAATAAAATAGTAAAATTTCGAACCAAATCATAATTTTATATTTTTATTTTTAATACTGAGTTTTAAAATAGTTCATTTATTAAATTTTAAGCACTGAAAAATCTTCAAGAATATATATTTTTTATGTAAATTTTTCTAAAAATCAAAAAATTCACATTTTCACCGCACAATAATAATAAAAGTCAGTAGTTCCATATTGCGGTCAAAAAATGCAAGATACATAAAAAAATAAAAGTTTTAAATTAATAAAAAATGTACACATAGAAAGATATACAAATTTGTTATTAATCGTTTTTATAGTGCACGCAGTATTTGTTTTATTTCTAAAAAATAACATTAAGGATAAAAAAATTGAATTTTGAGACTTCTTCCGAAATAGACTGAAAACTCATCCGAATTTGCCATTCAAAATCATAAAAATTGTGTTAAAAAAAAAACTAATGGGAAAACAAATAATAGACAAAAGTTGTTCTCCTAAAAAGAATGTAAAAATTTTTTCTAAATAATTTTTAGATAGGGCGAGTAGATTTTCTTCTAATTGTAAAGAATAACATACAAAATGAAAAAATTTCTTTTTTGAAACAGGCAACAAGGTACAAAAAAAATCCACCAAATTTGTACATAAAAAATAAATGCGTAAATTTTGTTATTAATTATTTTTGATTAGAACGCGTAATTTTGGTTTTATTGTTAAAAAAAAACAACTAAAAATACAAAATTGAATTTCTGGGCGTAGGAAACAAGCTATTGTTACAAATTATCTACAAAAGTAATAATAAAATCAAAACAATTAAATGTTTTGAAAAATGACTCAAGAGACGAAAAAAATTCAAAGAAAAAATTTGTTTAACCAAAAACGTTCTACAAGTTTCTTATAAACTTTTTTTTTATAATAGTACATTAGAAATAAGAAAATTAACTGTTTAGAAAAATGGAACAATTGGCAATAAAATTTTACTAACAAAATCCTTTTTTTATAGAATGCGCACTTTTTTTAGTTATAAACACAAGACAATGACAATATAAATATATTATGAATTATAATAATATAAATGTATTGAAACTATACATTTTTTAGGATATGTAAGAATAATGTCTAAGAATAATGTATAAGAACAATGTAGAAAATTCTACGTTTTGGACAAAAATTGAGTAGGAAGCACGAAATACGGGATGAAAATGCGTTCTTTAGAGCCGAAAGAGCTTTAACGAAAGAGAATTCACAATCAAACTTGGTACAATGCATTAATAACTTTTTTAATTGGTGGACATTTTTTCTCAGGAATATAAATATTAATTTGAAGTGTTTCGTCGTTCCCCCCAGTGAGAGAATCTTACTGTTTTTGGCTTTAAGTAACTTATTTGATGAAAAGCTCTTCTTTTTTATTTTTCGTGCGAAATTTATATCGATTGGGTACAAATTCTACTATTTAGTTAAAAATTTAAATAATTTTGCTGAAATTGGAACTAATTTGTCAAAAAGACATATTTTAGTAAATAATTCAACCACCTCGTTATCAGTTAAAATATCTTGCTAAAAATTCATATTTTGTTTGTTTGCCGATACATATTGTATCATGCAATTTATACTATTTTTCTGAAAAGTCGTTCCCTTTTTTGTGAAAAATTAATTCTCTAAACATAAAATTATAAAATTCATGCAGTTAGTTAAAAATATGTTCTTTTTAGTAAATTAACGTTTTTGGTTAATAGTAGTTCATATTTGGGTTTAAAAATTGCATTTTTCGTTAAATAATACACTAATTTGGTAGAAAATTTTTTTATAATTTTATTTTTATTTAATTATAATTTTATTATAATTTATTATAATTAAAAATAAAAATATTTTTGAGTTACAATAATTTTAGTACAAAATTCAACCATTTGATTGTAAATAAATTTTTTGGAAGGAAATTCCTTGTTTTTGCTTGAAATTCATATTTTTTATTTAAAGATTTAACTTTTTGGACGAAATTTTTTTTTTAAAGAAAATATTCAAGATTATCCCTTTTAGGTTCAAAATCGATTTTATTTGGTTGGAAATTAAACGACTTATTGTTTAGACTTTACAATTTCATAATTTAAATAATTGGTTGAAAATTCATTTTTCTTAATTTAAAATTAACATTCTCGTTGAAAATGCAACTACTTCGGCTCATGTGTCAACTGCTTTCTAAAAAAATTCAAATTTTCGGAGAAAAAACGTAACTTTTTTAAATTTCTTTTTTGTAAAAAATTAATCTTCTTTATTAAAAATTCATCTATCTGATTGAAAATTCAAGTATTTTATCAAAAATTCGTCTTCTTTTTTTTGGAATTTAAATAGTTAAAAATTCATTTTTCTTTGATGAAAAGTCTTTTTGTGTCAAAATAAACTATTTTCTTGATAATTTGAGTATTTTTTTTATTTTCAAAGATTTTGTTAATAATACTCTCTTTGACCATAAATTAATCTTCTTGAAGGAAAATACATTTTTTTGGTGTAAAAGTTCCCCTATTTGTTTGAAAATTCATCTATTTCTATTGAAAGTTTATTAATTTTTGAATGAACTTCACTATTTTTTTTATAACGGAAATGTATTCAATAATTTGTGAATAGCAATTTCAATTAGGAGCCCATGGCATATTTGCATATTTAATAGTGAAAAAAAATTTATTTCTGAGAGAAAATTTTTTTTATTATTATCGGCAATTTTGTTTATGTAACGCTACGCATTAAAAAAAACTTTTGATTTGGTTGAGAATAGTAAGGTCTCGTCTATTTAAAACACTAAATTTTTTATTTCTACATGGACCGCGATGCGAGAGTCTTCTAACTACTGGCAAATTTTTATTTAATCGAAAATTAAGTTTCTTGAAATGAAATTAAA
>JAAAKG020077340.1:0-16968 GCA_010014905.2 Druon quercuslanigerum | reverse complement strand
ATACTTTTTCCTTCTGATTCTAGCATTTGTTTCCATTCCCTTTCGAAATCTACAACAAAATTTGGAAAATTCTTAAAACTGACAAAATGGCGGCTCTGTTTTTCTGAAAATTTTAAAACTCAATTTTTTCAAAAAATCTAGAGTTTTTTTGTTCTTGATTATTTTCTAGGTAAGTACTATAATGGCAAATGTATCTAATGAGAGTTTATATTGAGACCGCGCCTTGGAAAGAAAAACAATTTTTTTTTGTTAATGAAAAATATTCAAATTTTGTGCAAAAGCAAGGCAAGATACGAAAAAAGTCGGAGAAGTAAAGTTATTCCTATCAAAAATTTCTAAAGAAAAGTCTCTTGGTACTTTTCTCTATCTTTCGTTTCTTTCGAGATTGACAAAAATACAGCTATAAGCGAATTTATTCTTATTTAGGCGAAAATCTCGAAAGAAATGCAAGATAGAAAAAAGTGTCAACAGACTTTTCTTTCGAACTGTTTGAGAGGAATAACTACTTTTCTGACTTTTTTCATATCTTGTCTTGCTTTTGCACAATATGTGAATATTCATTTTTCAGCAACAAAAAACTTGTTTCTCCTCTCCAAGGCGCGGGCACAAGATAAACTCTCATGAGATATAGTTGCCCTAATAGTACTTACCTAGAAAATAATCAAGAACAAAGAAATTATGGCCTTTTTGAGAAAATAGAGTTTCAAACTACAGTTCTGCAAAGCAAAAATCAGAAAACTTTTTCATAAATTGCATTACGAGGTTTAAAAGTTCAAATACTCATAACTATGCCAAAAAAAATTTTCCATCAAATCGGTGAAATGCGTGTACGTCTAAAAAGCCTTTGAAAAACAATATATTTCATCCGCAGCCGAATATGTAACTTGAACTTGTTCAGCCTGCATGATTAGAAATGAATTCGGCCTTGTATTTAAAAAAGTTATATTTCAAAGAATAATTATAATTTTTAACAAATTTAGGTTATTTTGGTGTGTTTTACCTGAAATCGGAATTTCTAAAGAAAAAATAATTAGAATTAAATGCAATGATTTTTGTTTAGAATAATACAATATACTAGCATGAAAAATTTCGAATTATGATTGTGTTTTTCGTGAGAAACTAATATTTTTTTTACCAATGTTAACTTACATTGGCATTTTTAATGGAAAATTAGTATTTTTAAATTAAACCACTATAAATTTAACAAGATTTAGAATCTTTTAACTAATTTGGATTAGGGGAGAATCGGGTAGCCCAGGACACTCATGACATTCAAGAAACTGTAGATCGCTGGAGATAAATCATCATTTTTCTCTTGAAATGAATTTATTGACAAGAAAAATTGCGGAGAAATTCAATGTTCCTCATAGTACCTTAATTTACAAGATGTGTGAAATGAAAAAAAAATTGAAAGTCTGTATGTCTCCAAAACCAGGCAGGTTCGACTGTACTTTTACAAATGTGTATTTAGCTGAGAGGTTATCACTCTCACAGATTCTCGAAAAGAAATAGAATGGAAGAAAAAAGTTTTTAAAATGATTTTTTGAAAAGACATCCGGAATTGACGCTTCGTAAGCCTGAATCAACTAGTATCGCACGTGCAGTCGGCTTCAACAAGCCTTAGACTGAACGCTTTTTTTCAAAGTGTTAAGAGCTTTATCAGAAATATCGTTTTTAACCATTTCGAATCTTTAATTGTAATGAAACAGGCGTAAATTGCGTTCAGGGGAATTCGATGGTTATTTCTCTAAAAGGAAAACGTCGAAAAAAATTGAATTTTCAAAAATTTTAAATAAAATAAAATTGAAAATGGAATAAACTTATACATTTAAATGTTAACTGTTGTAAATTCTACTTTCATTTTTATCAATTTTCGACCATTTAAAATTTAACCTTTGAAGTTAGAAGCTAGTTTAAAAAATGTAATGTTTACATAATTTTACATGAGAATTTATTGAATAGATATTTCAATCCATAAAGAAAATGGAAAAGGTCAATTTTTTCGAAAATAATAATAAAGTAGAACAATTGTCTATTACTTTATTTGAGTGTTTTTCGTCTAAAATTGAAATTTTTTAACAGAAAAGCATCGGTTAGATTGTCCATTTATGCACAAAAATATTAATGTTGAAGTTAAAATATAATTATTAAAAATGTCATCCTTGCATATATTTTCTATTTTTTTAGATAACAGTTATTATAAAATATCAAAAAAAATTTTATATTTATTTCATATTTTAATTAAAAAATTGCATCACAAAAAATAATCGAGCGCTTGAATGTTTTCTGATAATGTTAAATTCCATTTTTTCATTTCTCTCAAAAAAATAAAATGAGTAATTTTAATTTTAGAAAGCTGGTTTGATTTACAGCTAGATTTTGTTCTATTTCTAAAAATATAATTTTCCACACGCGTCTAATTTTTCATCGAAAATTCGAACAAACGACTCAACCCCTAATTCTCACGGAATATCTTCCAAAAATGTATATACTATAGAAAAAAACTTTTTTTGTAATTTATATATTTTCAAGTTCGATATTTACAGTGATGCAGATTGAGATACTAAAGTTAATTCAATAATTAAAATTAGATTTGAGACAATTAAAACTAATTAGTAAACTTAAAATAAGAACGCCATATTTACAAATAAAAGAATGTGAAGATTTTTTTCTCAGTTTATTCACTCATGTAAATCCTTGTGGATTTTTACATCTAGAATGTACAAGCAGTATTATAATGATTTGTATTTGCAATTGCACAAATCTCACCACTCAATAACACCGGGTATGTATTTTTCAATAAGACCTTCGTAATAAGGCCACAATTTTTCAATATCAGGTACAGCGCCACTCTTGGTGTAGAGGTCAAATTTGCTGCAAAAAAAATTCTTCTAAATATTGCGAGACTTGAAAAAAATTTAATCTGAATTTACGTCTTATGTATTTGAGATATTTTTTGTTTAAATAACTCGTAACTTACTTGAACTCTAATATCCATTTTAGCATTTCCATGTCAGCGGGAGTGCAAAAGTGCATATAATCACCTGAAGCATGCCATGGATAAAAAGAGTGGTAGCGAATCATGGCTAAACCTTCTTCAGGAATTTTGGTTTTGTTATGTATCAATACCCGATACAAGTATTCATCGTGTCCCCAGGACATCATCAAGTTATTGATACCACAGTTTGGTTTGTACATTCCGTATTTAGTGCTGCAGAAAAATTTAGATATATATTATTTATAAATAGTTACCTACACAACTAGAATGACAATTTTCGGGGGATTTTTCCTGGATTTTATGAGACATAATTGCAATATAATCAGTTAGAGGTATTGTATTATAACTGTGATATCAACGTCGGCTAAAGGATTTACAAAAAAAAATACCTTCTAATAGTCCCTAATGAAAAACGAGAATCCAACTGGATTTACTTATTTGTACGACAAAAATAATTGTTTAAATATAATGGTTGGCTAAAAAAATTTATTGTGCTGAATATATAATAACAAGTCAACATAAATAAATTAAATAAATCCACGTTATTTTCACTGAAAATTGGTTTAAATGACAACTTATAAATTTTACAACTCAGAAAATTTGATATAAAGTATTAAATTCATGAAATTATTTGTCAGATAAAATTTATAAATATTTGAAACTTTGATTTAGGATTTTATTGGCGAACGCTTCAAACTCAATTATTAATGTTGGTTAAATTACTGGTGAATATCAACTGAAAATTTATAGGGAATCGACATTTTTGATTGCATAAAAATAATAATTTTTTAATTATTCGCAAATTAGGATAAAAATTAAGGGGTTAAATTATAGTTTATAAATAATGTTATTTAAATTTAAAAATTCGAGCTTACTTATAACGCTCGTCTTTTCCGTCTGGGTTTTTCTCGAAGCTTTTTTCTCTATAGACTATAGAATCGCCCCAAGCGCAACCAACTGGAAAAGTGTCACCCACTGTCGACCATTGTGGCTCCCCATAAAAAGCCATTACCTGAAATATACAGTTTTTTAAAATGATAATTTAAACAATTTCTATTACGTAAAAGAACTTAGAAAATATACTCTCAAAATATTATTTTGTAAAGTAAATCCGGGAACTTTTATAAATCAGAGAAAACCGAAAAATAACAGTAAATTCTTTTTTTAAGTGAATGAAAAAAATTCAATATTAGCAAGAAAAATATGTTTAATTACTATTAATAACACTTGATGTTACATATAAGTATGCATGTTGGAATGACTTAAATTGGAAATTTTTTACAATCTAATTTTTATCTAAAACTGCACAGTTTCAAGTACTTCAAGCTTAAAACTGTTGAATTTTCACAGACTTAAATTTAAAATGTTCAAATTATATTGTCAATAAATTTTAAATCTTTTAATTTGATTACCTAATTAATTAATTAGTTTCGAATTATTGAAATTGTCACACAAATAGGTTATTTTAAGTTTCTCAAACTTAAAATTAATTTTTCATTTGCAAAGGTTTGGATTTTAACTTTTCAAGCTTGCACGTATCGATTTTTATGATTTTTACATTCAGAAATATTTTCACTTTTGAAGACTCTTTTGAAGTATTTTCTGATGAAAAATACAATTTCATATTTTTAATAAATTTCAGCTTAAAATTTTCTTATCTTGAATGCATTATTTTAAATTGTTAATGTTTAAGGCTTTCAATAGTTAACTTTGAATGCTCTATGCAGACATTGTTTAGTTATAAGTGCCTTAAATTAAAAATTGTTTAATTTTGAAAAGTTTTTGTTTTAGTTTTCATGCTTGAAGGTATCCTAACTTGAAGTTTTTTTGGTTTCGAACATTTTCATTTTGAATTTATTTAAAGACTTTTAAAATGTACATTCATCCACTTTGTCAGGCATTGAAGTTATACCATTTTAAATACGCCTTTTTAAATATATTGTCCAATTTTAAAGGCTAGGAATTTAAATTTACTTACCCTATCTGAACAGAATTAAACACTTTAATTTATTCTTGTTCTTTTAGATACCTTAAATTTATGTTTGTTTCGTTTTGAAGAAATAAATTTTAGAAGTTTATTAAACGGGATTTTTTCTGATATGTGAGTTATAATTTCATATAAAATTAAAAATATACACTCGCAAATTGATCTAATACAACAATTTTTAATCGAAAACCTTTTAATTTTACTATTGTCTGATGAAATTGAAAGGAAAGTTTTTATGATTAAGTATTATTTTTTATGAAACTAATACGGAAAATATTTTACCTTTCCAAGATCGTGAATCAATCCAGTTAGATGAAACCAGTCTAAATCTGGATGGGCTTCTCTGGCTTTTTCAGCTGTTTGGAAAGCATGAACAATATTTGGCAGGTCCGTATCAGGGTCACTTTCGTCGTAGAGGTCGTTCAGTTTAATAAGAGCATCTTTAATTGTCATCTTAAATTTGTTGAATTGGAGCCATTCTGCCATTCGAGCTGCACAAATATTGTTTATCTCAATTTAGGAGCAATATTAAGACTAATAATTTATATAACCCCTGAAGTTATTGAATCTAATTAACTTCTTGTTTAATATGTAAGTAGAAAGATTGTAAGGAATGGCAATCATGCAAACCCTTAGAGGACACATTATGAATAAAGAATACACTCAACCACCGATATGAGAACGGTTTCGGGCATGGCTTGCAGTGGCCTTCATCCTAAATCGGGGAAATCCAAAAGTAAAGAGCAAGTGCCACAAAGACCATTCCGTAAACCGGGAGTTCTTATATCAGGAGTTTAGTGTTCCTTTTTTTCTATGCTTGGCGAATTATACTTCAAATCCAAAAATAGTATGAAAATTTCGATACTTTAATTTTTTTTTAATTTTTCCGATGTAGCGAGTATAATCATAGAGAAAACCTTCATTTTTGAAAATCAACTCTGATAATTTATTTAAATTGTTTCATTTTTCAATATTTTAAAATTGAATAAATTTGTTTCATTAGTGTACTAACAGCGAACATAATCAACGGTTTGATATGTGTGCATATTGTAATAGGTTCTTCGAACACGTTTCATGGTGGGATCATCATCATCCTCTTCAAACCTTCTGAACTGACTCTCTGATTTTCCAGCATAGACAGGCTCTGGGCGCAGGTGTTCTGAAGGATCCAGGAGCGAAACAGTCTGGGACTGAAAATATCCAAAATACAATCAATGATCATCGATCCTTTAATCAACAAGTCAAAGCTTTTAATAATAGAGACTGAATCCATCTCAAATCAGACAGGTTCTGTATTAAATTAAAGTTGCAGAACCTCTGGGAGACGAAATTATCCGACATGTATTTTGCCGATTTGCGATAAAAAAATATCTGCGAAGTTTGTGCTTTCTTTTTGAAAAAAAAAACAATTTTTTGTCTTTAAGCCAGTATAAATGTTCACCTAATTGAGATTATTGAAATTTCTTTTTAGATTTTGATATCGTTTATCACCTTCTTTCGTATCCGAACCGAATATCTAAAAAAGGTACAAAATGACAACGGTTTTTCTGAAAATCTTTAAAGTAGGTTTTCTTTAAAAACCTACGTTTAAATTTATTGAAAATTTTTTCGTAAACAAAGACCAATAAAAAAAATTTATAATAAAAGTTTGCACATAAAAAAAGTTGACAAAAAATATCTCTTGTGATATCGTGCATCGTTTATGAGCAAACATAAAAAATTATTATTTTAGGAATATGAGCAAAAATTGTAAGAAATATGGGGGGAAAATGAAAAATCACCTTTTTATTTTTCTCATATTTGTTACTGCGAGAAACTTTTTTAGATGTGCAAGTGTTTATGATAATATTTTCTCGTATTTGTCGATCTTTGTCAGAAAAATGACAAAATTCGATTTTAAGATAGAAAAATCTCCTGTCCAGAGAAGTTATTTAGTCTGCATAAAATTCAGAGGATGTTTTACTTGTAGAAGGCCAACTTAAAAAAAAATTGGTGAAAAATAAGTGTACGTTTTTTGAGATGATCGAATTTTCATCTTTTCAGAAATACCACTTCGAAGGAAGTGGCATTAAACGGTATCAGAAACTGGAAAAATATCTCCACTAGGTCCAAATTTATACATCTTGCCTAAAGTTCCTCTAACAACATATTCCGTTCCTGAAATATTTTTTGCGAATTCAAATATAGAACCTGCCTGATTTTAAATAGATTCATTATAGAGAAAATAAAGTATTACAAACTGCAAGATTTTTACCTACTTTAAAATACTGGACTTAAAAAATTGAGTAAGTCTAGAATATTCTGAAATTTTTTCTTTAATTTTCAAACGAAACTATTCCGCAGTGCAATATAGATTAATTTTATTTCAAATATTTTAAAGATTTCGATGAATTTTGGTATGAAGGTTCCTTTTGGCATTCGAAAACTTTTCAGGTGGCCGGGTGCATATTTTTTTAAATGCTGTATTTTTCCAACTAATTCAGACAATTAGCTTTTCTTTTCGGATTCTAGCAATCCGCAAAAAAGTTTTAAAATTAATAAAATGGCAGCGATTTTTCTGAAAATCAAAAATGCTCGTTTTTTTTTAAAATACCTGATACAAAGAAAGTTTTGGAACCCCTTCAATATTTAATAAAAAAAATGGATAATTTTCGCAATTGAGAAACTAATGAAACAAATGAAAAACAATACCTCACACGTATTGAAACAGATAACAGAGGGTAAAAATAGTCATTTTTTAAAAAACATGAATATATTTCGAAAGGCCGTGATTGCGTGTACCCAAATTTCGGTCAGAATAGCGGGACTTAGAAAAGGGATTATTTGTACCGAAAATTCGGTATAAGTAGACCGATTTTTTCGATACATATAGACACTGACATTAAGAAAACGGTGGAAAATATTGAACTATTAGTTGAGAAGTAGTTAGGTAATTGAAAATATTCAATTATTAAGGGAATCTCTTGTGATGCGTTTAATGTAGAACAACTTTCCTATGTAAACTTTTTTGATCTCGCGTAGTTTTTAAAAATAGTAGAATTTTTTATTTAAAAAAAAAATTCCACCATTTCCTTAATTTTAAAATTGGCAATGGGCACGGGCACCAATATTTTTTCACAAGTATCCAGATTTTTTTGGTACGGGTACACTTTCTTCAAAATTTCCTGCAAATTTCGAGATAGTTTGAAATTCCTCAATAGAATCAAAGAAAATCAATTTTTTTTAAAGAAAATATATATTTGGCACCTTTTCTCAAAAGTTTCCTAGTGGCAAAAGGTATCTCAACATTAAAATTAATAATTTTTTAACAATTAGAGCAAAATTTTAAATGTCTTTAGCGTACCGCTTGGGCTATAATAAAAGCAAAACTTTTTTAATTCTTCCATAAAAGTTTCCAAAAGTTCCGGAAATCAAAATGTAAAATTCTGCCGCTTTGATGTAAAAATCTCGAATTTTAGTTCAGAATATGAAAATGAATTAAGCAATGACTTTTTTTCTCACTTTGAGACACTTTTTAAATAAAAATAATCCTGAAACTTCGCGGATGAATGGAATTAAATTTCTAATTTAAATATATGTACTCACCGCTACTTTCGCAGCCATTTTTTCGAAAGTAATGTTTTCGGGAGAGCACACGGCACAGACTGACTAAATTGTACTAGCGACAGAACTTATATTATAAATATGAAACAAATCACCCTTGACCCAAGTTGGAAAGAGTGCACGCTGAGATGTAAGATCCATTCTTTCATACATCACATCTTGCTATAAATTTTTTTATCATACAATTATACCTACCGATAAGGAAATCATAGAATTGCTGTAAATTAAATTGCTGAAGGTCTCATTGTCTCTCTTTAAATCATATTTAATTTCAATTAAATTTCGAATTACATGCACATTCGTTCTTCAATACAAACAGAATATCGTCAAAGATTTTTAAAGCTACTAGATATTTTGATACTAGTGTTTTAATATTAATTTTTAAATTGATTTATATATTTTTGTAATAAAGTATTTTTTACAAAATATTAAAATATATTTATAGACCCAATTCGTTTCAAATCAAGCATGCTCTACACTTAAACATTAGAACGCAACAAATATTTGTCAGATTTGCGATAAAAATATTGCCTGTTAAGTAATAACATTGCTATTTTGTGATATCTTGCATCAATTATGAGAAAAATTATATTTTTATGAAAAACAATTGCCCCACATTGAAAAATAGTTTAACCCTCATTAAACTGATAGGATGTCTTTCTAATATTACCAGAAACTTTTTTTTAAACGTAGAAAAAAATAAGAATGGTATTCTGGAAATGGCACCTTTTTTATTTTTACAGTTTTTGATTATTTGTCAAATTCATCCTATTAGTTTCCGTGGTATAAACTATTTCTTATTCTAAAAATATACTTTTCGATTTTTTTTCGTAAACGATACAAGTCATCACAGAGGAGCGAGTTATTTTTCATATTAATTGTTTAGACTTGCAAAATTTTATCACCACATTTTTCCGTATCTGTCGTATGTGCCAAAAATGAGATCTTATGTAGAAAATCTTCTGTCCATACAATATTTTTAGCCCACATAAAAACTCATAGGATGCCTTTCTTATAAAATTGAAAAATTAACAAAAAAAGTGTTTTTTTAATAACAAAGCACAACATTAAAATACGCATAAATTCGCAGCATTTTTTTTATCGGCAAAAACATATCGTTTATTTGCTTTTAAAGAATAACATATTTCGTCCCCGAGAATTTTTGCAACTTCAATTGTAGAACCTGCCTACATTGAAATAGATTTGTGAAATGGATGAATCATTATAGTTCAAGGCTTCTTTCGCTGGAATTTTTCGAGAAAAAAATTATGTTTTCATATCTTAATAATTTTCTTAGATAAAATTTATCTTTTATTTATTTATACACCTTGATTCTTTAGGTTTAAGCATTTAATTTATTTAAATTGCCTTCAAATAAAAATAAAGAAGGTTTGAGATTCATACACTTTTCACGTGGAATCTTTCCTCGCGTTACGCGAATTCGTACGAAATTTATTTACAAAATTCCTTTCTGAATACTAAAATTTAAAACTTTTTACATTTGATTGTCAGTTCCCAATTCAGACTTTTAATTTGAAACGCTTTTATTGTTACTTACAGCATATAATTTTATAATTAATTCAAAGGTTTGAAGTTTTTAAATCCGCAAATTTGGCTCCACGTCATAAGACCACCTGAATCCGAAAAACAGGTTTTTAAAAATGCGCCTGTTCGTGAGTCTGTACATTTTCAGTTTGTTAGCACGATAACTTTCATAAAAATTGACATATTGGACTGAACTTTGGCATACTCTTTTAGTGTTTTGAATTGAAGGTCAAGTTTGTTAGCCAGTCAGTTTGGAAAAAAATTCAAAAAAATAGATTATTTTCAAAGTTTTTGAGACATTTTTTCTTAATTTAAAAACTATATGTAGGGATTTAGTAGTACTCAAAAAGACGAAAAGAAGGCACAGAAAGAAAAACATTGCATTTTGAACATCCTGAAAGATTATCATAACAACTTTTAATTTTATTCTAGAACATCGTAAATTCAAATTTTGATTGCACAAAAAATGGCGAAAACCCAAAAATTCCATTTTGCGGTCTAACTATGCAAAGACAAAAGATGGTCGACAAAAGTTATGCACTCAAGAAAGATCTACAAATTTATTATGAATCACTTTTTTATAGGACACGTAGTTTTTGTTTTATTCGTAAAAAAATTACACTAGCTATGAAAAACTGAAGACAAAAGTTGCTCATGCAAAAGAGTTCATTCATCCAAAGTCATCAATAATTTTTTGGTGGGTTAATGCACAAAAAATTAAATTCGAAATTTTAAAAAATAAATTTTTTTGACAAACGCTACAAGGTCAGACAACAATTAAAAGATAAAAGTTATTTATTAAAAAACGATCTACAAATTTGCTATCATTTTTAGATAGGACGAGTAGATTTTCTTTTAATAGTAAAAAATAAAATAAAAAATTAAATTTTGGGAAAAACGACACCAAACCAAAAAAATTAAAAGATAAAAATTGTTTAACCATGAAATATCTACAAATTGGTTACAAAATCTTGTTATAAAAATATATTAAAATTTAAACAATTATCTTGGTCGAAAAAGGATACAAGCTACAATAAAATTTTATTTGATCAAATTTGTCACCTGAAATATATTTAAAAATTTGCTTAGGACAACTTTAAGCTAGGATGCGTATTTTTTTCAAAATTAGAATAGTAAAAAATATTATTGAAAATGAATGAAATAAATTGATGTAAAAACGATACAATATAATAAACTGTAATTATATAAATTTATTGATATGATATACTTTTTTCAGGGTAACTTAAGAATAAAATTAAAAGAAAAATAAGAAAAAAATATTAAAGTAAGCATTAAAAATAAAATTTGTACTTTTTTCAATATCTAAATATGCAGCCCCAGATGGAGGTACAGAAATAAATATTATATACATTGGCTAAAATAGAGTTGAACAAAATGTAGAAAAGTTCGCATTTTATACAAAATCAAGTGCGGAGCACGAGATACGTGATTAAAATATGTTCGTTTAAGCCGAATGAGTTTTAACAAAAGAGAATTCACAATCACCAACTTATAGATGTCGATGCTTTGACCTTTGATTGCAAAAGGCCCGCATACAAATGTGGCAGAAGTACTAACACCTCGCGCTACGCGCTCGGTCATTACTTTATCAAGCGCGAAGCGCGAGAATCAGCAATCGCGCCCGCTGGGCGCGCTCAAACTTGCGAGCCACGCGACCAGCGCGCGATGAGAATTTCCTCGCTCATATTAGACAGACTAAATGAATACTTATTAAATTACCTTTCTGAACAACAAAATTAAAGATTTATGGAAAAATGTGATTCTGCATGATTAAGCTACTCGTAGAAAAAATAAATTAATTGTTATGTAATTATTAACAAATTGGCTCTATCTAAAACTACTCTAAACAGCAAATGATAAATGATGACGAATTACCGATCTGTAATAAGTTGAATGAAATATGCTTTAATACAATAATATTGCGTAGAATTGCGGATTGTGTAATTTTAAGCAATGTGCGAGTTACTTCACTATTTCTGAAGCAAACACGGGCGATTTTCAGAAATTATGTTGTGAAAGTTGTCTTTTACAAATTATTAGAAAGACTTGCTACGCGAAAAATATTTCCCCGAAATTTGTCGTATTTTTAATAGAATTACTATTTGTCATTAATGGGTAGGATAAAAAACAAAAGTTGCTCGATCATTTTTCTGGCGATTAGCAGTTTGGCAATCTTTTTTCAGTAATATCTAATCATCTTGAATTGAAAAATAAGATAAGTCAATGTACCGAGACACAGAGAAAATTCCACTGATTAAAATTTCCTTTTATTGATTGCTGAATTATGAACTCATTAAATAATAGGTTTAAAAGATTAAAATTAGCCAAACATAACATTTAAACTTTAATTAAAAAGTTACAAAATTAAACATACTTATTAGACTTTTAAAAGCGTTTTAATCTTTGAAATATTTCAAATTTTATTGCTAATAAATTAATGAAGGAAATTAAATTTTATCAGAGTATAAAAATTACAAAATATATTTACTGAATGAAAGAAAATCTTCCGAAACCCTAAGCTTCAAGTTCAATCGGTTTCAAACTTAAAGCTAAAAATTAAAAAGCACAGATACAACTTAAATTAAAAGCATGTTATTTATAATGTTATTAGACGTTCGAAGTTAACCGACTATATTTTATAGGCTTAAAATATCCATATTTTGAAAATATTAAATATAAAAATGATGAAAATTTCAGACGTTCAACATGGAAAAAATCAAATTTTAAAAGTTTTCGGATAAAATAGTACTTAGTTAAACTTAAAGCAACTTTTTATGTATTCAAAGATATATTTGAAACTCGTACGGACCCAACAATTAAGTTGTCAAAGCTCGAAACAACTTCTAATTTAAAATATTAGGATTCAATACTACATGCTGCAAATTAATTAGTCTTTCAATTTCAGAAATTCGAAATTCGATAATGTAATAAGAATATTCGGATTCCTAGTTGAAAAATATCCAATTTTAAAAATCTTTGAATTTAAAAGCTTTTTTCCTCTATACCGACTCGTTCGAACAAAATGTATAAAAAACAAGAAAAAACTTCTGTTATCAACCTGTTATCAACCAGAAAAAAATTGCCGAACTTTGATAATACCTAACGTTAGGAAAAATACAGTCTAAGCTAAGTTCATCAGATTTGTCATTTTTGGAATTAATTCAATCTTACTAATCCATAATAATAAAAACTTCATAACTGAAGATTCATCATTTCCCCACAAGGCTCACTCTGATAGCAATTTGGCGGAAAACTTTCACAACGGAAGATTTATAACTTCTGGCCCGGATAATTAGTCACAGAATTTTCCATTATCATACAAATATTATCAAAGTCTTATATCTGAAAAAGGATTAATTATTTCATAATCGTGAAAATAATAATAAATATTTAGAATAAAGGAGGTCGAAAGACCATTTTAACGTCGAGCAGATTAGTCACTTGCGCAAATATTTCCAGTGATAACCCCTCTTTGAATACGCCACAAAACAGTGCATTATAACTACTTCGCAGAGATTCTCTACAAAAAAAAATCAGTAAATGCCATTGGTAATTTCACACAGATAAAAAACTCGTGGATAGTAACTACATAGACGTTGATATGAATGCATGCGATGTCAACGCACGTGTTTTGCTTATGTCATAAGTCACTTACTGGTCATTCAATATTAATAAAAAATAGTATTTATTGTATTCGAACATAAAACAGTTTTTAATAGTATTGTAAAAAAATCGGAATGTATCCTTAGCAGATCAAGAATTAGGAGATAAATAATAATAATAATAATAATAATAATAATAATAATAATAATAATAATAATAATATCCGCGAAATAACTACATTATTATTGATCTTGACCGCGAAAGCAAAGCCATGATATTTTATGGGCGAGTAGGAATTTTTAAGTATGTATGTGAAACACTTCTTTCATGAAAATTAAAACTTTATTGCCTTATTGCCTTTATTGACAGTAGAAGTCAATGGGCATTAAAAAGATTAGATAGCCAAAATAATTTATTTTATCACGTATAAATTGGGTAATAAAATTAATTGTTAATAATTATTTCCACAAAAAATATTTCAACACGAATGGGAAAAGTACGAAATAATTGTAAATACAAAGTACCTACTTTCATAAATCGAATAAAAAATAAATAGCTTTCGATCATCACGTTTTCTGAAAAGTGGAATTTGTCATAAAATAAATATATTATGTGTTGGAGTTTGTAAATAAAATTTTCGGATTTTAAGAAACATTTACGCTTTATTCGTGTTTGGCGAAATACGTACTAAACGGTATGTACTTGTTGAAATATACAGGTATATATAGATTATGTACAACGTTAGACAAAAAATACTTATCTATGCACCAGATAAGTAACTTAAGGTGAGCTAGACAACGAATTACTGGAACTGCTGCCCTTTCGTTTTTGTCTTGAACTTTGATGATGTCTGCGGGGACTTCTCGATCGACTTCGATGCCTGGATAACTTTTTACTCTTTTTCGATTTGTGGGACCACGAACTACTGGGACTATCGTAACTGTGAAGAACAAGAAAACAATTTTTTTGTAAATCGCTTTTTTTAAACCATGGAAAATTATTAAAAATATTTAAAACTTCTCTAAAGCTAAACATTTATCCACTTGAAGTAATGAAAACAGAGCTCAAAATGAAAGCATTCAAAGTAGAACTCTTGAATATTAAACTTTTAAAATTGAAGTTTAAAAGTATTTGAATTCAATAATTTTATATTCAAATGCTCAATCATTTACACATCTAAAATGGATGCTACTAAAACATTTCAACGGACAAAATTTTTCATTTAATTACAGTTAAACTGCAAAATAATAAATTTTGAACTTTTATAAATTGTAGAGTTCAAAGATTCAGATTCAGTTTCAAAAATATCAATACACGTTATCATTTTCAATGCTCTAAATTGAACAGTCAATTAATGGACTTAAAAATTTTCAAAATTATACAATATATTAAATAAATAATTACACATTTTTCATAAACTGAACATTTCTTAAATTAAATGTTGTTTTATTTTTTTCAAATTTAAATTAGTTTTAAATTTTTTCAGACCTTTTAAGCATCCTTTAAAATAATTCGAATTCTTCCTAATTTTTTTTAAATTCTGCCGAATAAAAAAAATTTCCTTAAAATCTTTCACATTTATTTTTGATAATTTTGTACATCTGTTAAAATCTTTTTTAATATCCCCTTTAAAATTATCTCTTAAAAAAAAAAAAAAAAATCATTTTCAATTGGCTTCCGTTTCCGGTACCGATCGCGAAAGTACTTCTTTGTGTCACGTGGTGGTTTTTTGGCGTTGGCGAAGGGAATAAGGGTGTGTGGATGCAGAAAAGGCAGAGAGTGCGGAGATCGAGTGTTAAGGAATAAGGGTGAGTGTCACTGGTTTAAATTGTGAAAGTGTGCTGTTTGATGTGAGTTTTTGGAGTGTGTAAAATCGTTGAGGTTAGGAGTAGGAAAATATTCGCGGGGAAGGGGGGGGGGGCAAGAGTTATGTGATTTAGGCGGGAAACGTCACAAAGCTTTGGGTGGTAAGGTAGGATGCCGACGACGCGAAGTCCACAAACTGGCATCAGAGGGCAACAGTTACTGGACGTTGGTCGCAGTGACAGCAGTGATGAGGAAAGGTCCTATCAGACGATCAGGGAGGAAGTGTTAGCAAGAAAAGATTCAGGGGCGTGCAAACAACGCGGAAGATCCTCAAACCTACAGCTCAAGAACAAGCTAGGCAACGCAGGCTCAAATACGAGTCTGGATGGATCGCAAAAAAGGCAAATGCAACTAGCAGTGAAGGGGAGGATAAGAAACAAAGAGAGGTAGGAGACGGTGTGTTAGAAAGGGATAAAGATAGCAAGAAAGTGAAAATTAAAAGGAAAAAGGCCAGAAAGAGATAGCGGTGATGTGTGGATTTATGAAAAATTAGAAGCTCTCATATAAGAATTTAGAGAAGAAACAAGAAAGAAATTGGACGAAATGACAAGGGATATGAACAGACAGGGAAACGAGGTAAGGGGGAAGTGAAAAAGGTAAGAGAAAAGTGGGAAGAATGGGATAAACGATGGAAGGAGGAAAAAGACAAGGTTTGGGGTAAACTAGAGAGCATACACGGAGAGACAAACTGTGCTCCTATCGTACCGACCCCTTGCGTCATATAGTTACACGGCATGCGGTGGTTCTACTGCCTCTCACCGATTGCGTGGTGGCGGACAGCTGGGTCCCAAAGCAACTTGGGCTGCAGAAGCCCAAGTGCAGAGACTGTATAGCGACTTCGGCGCGGTGCCTATTGCACGATTATTTTGATGTCATAATGAGAATATGTTACTGAACATTGAACGTGTATTTTGAGTGTTTAACATTAATATTGAATTACAATGGATTCCTTTATGGAAGCGTTCGGTCACCGAATATATGCCATAGAATAAACGTATACTTATTATCTTAAATGAATTACTGAAATATTTGATATCATTTACACAAATCAACAATTTTAATTTTTCAAGATTTCATGGAAGACAATTTTTTCTTACAAAGCATTTTCTTTGGTTTTGATTTTACAAATACCAGTAAAGAAATTGTTTAAGTTCAATTTTTGTAATTATTGGAGAATATTTGTAAGTTATATTAAGGAATAAATATTAGAATTATAAATATTAGAAATAATCTATGTTTCTACTTTCTAAAATTCAAATATCACCCAATTTTTAAATCTTATTTGAAATAAAATATTTCAATTTTCTATACAAAAATATAAAATATATTGATCATCCAAACTTTA
>JAAAKG020077329.1:0-16969 GCA_010014905.2 Druon quercuslanigerum | reverse complement strand
ATTACAGAATATTGTTCAAATGATGCTTTATAATATGCAAAACATGTGAATATATTTACTTTAACCGTATCCCTTACCCCTCCCCCCCTCCCTTAACACTTGCAATAACTCCTTCAGTTTTGTGGCGCAAAATTTTTACTTTGTGTTTTAATGGAGCGCAATTGGGGTGCAATCGAATGGGTTAGTATGAATGTAACAACATGTGGTGGGGGGGGGGGCTACTGACACGGACCTACCAAAGAGCTGAATTTGCAAGTAAATCGATAATATTAATCCTACTAATATTTATAATATTCAATACAAAAATTATATTTTTCTAAAAAGAGATCTTCTAATGTCGCTCCACTGGGAATTTAGGCATACAACTTTTGATTGCCGATCGGGTGCTTTTCAAATTAAGCTATTAGAGAAATCGAAAAAAATCATCTTTCTGGAATATTTGCTATTCCAAGCCAAGTGTTACATTTATGATTCGAGTAATTATGGGGAATCTGTATTATCAGCAGAGTAGTTAATATCGATCAGTGTAGATGTCACTCCACAATTTGTAGAACAAAAAAAATTAACGTCATTTTTGACAAGATAGAAAATAAACTTTTAAAAAATGTTAAATTGTATTTTTCTGAAAAAAGATCTTCCAACTTCGCTCCACTGGGAATCGAACCGGAAGAGGCAAATATATGCCAAAAGAAAAATTTAAAATGCTCTATTTTTTCGATGGAATCTGTAATATCATCTAACAATCAAATCACAAAACTTCTAATTGCCGGTAGGGAGCTACTAGAGGGGTCGAAAGAGGAACCCTATTTCAGACATACACGCACTATTTTGCCAGGTGTCACGTATTAAAAATTTTCAAGGAATCTGTATTGTCATCAGAGAATAAGATTAATGCTTAAAGTTTTTTAGATTAAATAATGCTATGAACTAAACATTGTTTTAATTAAATTTGTTCTGAAACCGGTAATTGAACGTTCTGTTCTTCGATTTTTAACAAAGCGAAGGAGAAGAATTTTTTTTGGAAAAATTTAATTTAAAAAATTTTTAATTTTTAGCTCCATCTAGCTTGAAAAGACTAATAATTTGTCTTCTCTGAAGATAATACAGATTTCTTAAAAAATATTAATACGTAACACCTAATGATATAATGCGTGTATTTCTGAAAAACGATTCTTTTTTTGGTCTCTCTAGTAGCTCAAAGGAAAAGCACTTGACCGGCAATCGGAAGTTCTGTGGTGCGATTCCCAGTGGAGCAAAGGAAAAGATTTTTTTCACGAAAGGAAAGCGAAATATTTTATTAAAGAAAATGCGTAATTTATTGCGACGAAAATTCGGAAGAGTACAAGATTTTTCTAGCAAATACTTTAATTTTAATTTTATAATTTAAAAAACAAATACATACCTGAGACTATAGATTTTCAACAAAAAATTATTATTTAAATTTTCAGTTAAAAAGAAATAATTTAAAAAAAAACAAATTTTCATCAAATGAATCACTTTTCAGTCTAAAATTGTGAATTTTTCATGATCCTTATACCGCCCTTGACATTTATCTTTCAAGAATTATCACGAATAAGTCTTTTTCAAATTTGCAACAAAATTATGCATTTTTAGTCAATGAAATAAATTTTTAAGAAACAAAAAAAGTAAACCCATTTCAACAAAAAATAAGTATATATTAAACAAAAGAAGTTGGATTTTTTTATTAAGTCCAGTAATTCAATTTGTATTTAAGTGGATAAACGAGAAAAAGGGGAAAAGAGGGCCAAAGTAGAAAAACTCTCTGACACAAATCGATATAAATAGGAATTTTGAAAAGTTATAGATAATACAAAAAATAAAAGTTTAAATAAACATTTTCTAAGGCAAACTTTTTGATATCAGGTTATAATTTTTTTAATTCACACGACACAAATCTTGCTTGAGTACACAGCCCTTATGCCCGGCACGCAGTTATGTTTAGGGGCACATAGCCGGATAAATTTCCTACCTTTAAGGCCTAAAATGAACCCTCTCAGTTTAAATACGAGTCAGCGTGGAATTTTTGCAGTTGGAAGTCGAATAACCGTTTGTCGAAAAAAAGTATTTAAATTTGGCGAATGCCATAAGCACCCATGTTAGACTTTTTGTTTGAAAATAAAATAAAGATAATTCCTGTTACCATCTGAATATAAAAATACTCTTATTAATTTAGTATAGATCCAAATATCAAACCACATTCAAACCCAAAAATAATAATTTCGACCTCATCTTAGAAAAACGCGAATATCTTCTCAATTAGAATCGGCAACAAGGGCCTTTTTCATGCGGATGACTACATGTAAGGTGAAGCAAGTAGTTTCAAAAAAATGTACCAGAATAGAAAATTAAAATCCTTTGTTTGTTGTTTTAGAGTTGAGCTTACAATTCGATTTTTTACCGATCCCTGGTATTCCTCGTTCAGGAACTTCTTATTCTCCTGAGAATAGTTATTCCCTTGAAAAGTTTTATTCCCTGGCATGAACTTAATCTTCGGATCAGGTTCAGGTCTCCTCCTGCCAGGCCAATCTTACGCGTCTTTGGATGTGAAATTGTAGAAGTTTGATTCATTCGGCTCATTCCTAAAACGAAACTGAACTAGCAGTTTCAAATTTGAATTTACAGTTTTCCTCCCTGAATGCCAATTCAAGTGAGACATGCGGGTAAAGGCATGAGGCCCTTGGCATTTGATATTTAGGTTTGTTTAAAAAGTTATTAAAACTTATCCAGTGACACAATAAAAGTTCTTTATTTTAATTAAAATGCACTTAGATATTTATATGCAATATGTTTACAGTTGATTGCGTCAAAAAATTAAGATAGTGCATCTAAAAATGGCCAAAATAGTGCAGTTTCTAGCGAATATTGCTTAAAAATTATAAATTTTTATTCGATGACTAAGTAAACTATTAATTTTTTATTTCTAAGTAACATATGACCGATTTCGTGAAAAAGCTTTATTCATATTATCATAAATACCTAATGTAATTCTTTTTAATATACATCTATCCCCTGAGCATGTTGAGGGTCCGCTTAATTGAGACATTCGTTGGGATTCGCACTCTCGTCAAGATTCTTCCCTCGTTTACATCTTTAAACTATTCGGCTCATTTTTTCAGTCGAGACTTCACTGTGGACAGTTCAACACTGATTCAGCAGATCTTTACAGCACAGGTTAACCTAAGTCGCAGGATCGTTTTGAGATCGACCGAGGGGCTACTTTTTGAGAAATTTTAAAATTTTTAATGTATGAATGTGGCAGTCTCAATCGAATTTGCATAGAAAGTGCTAAAATTTATGTGAGATTGCTAGGAATACCCAGATTTCAAAAACTTCTCATGATGGAGACTCTCCAGAAGAAATCAGCCTCAGTTAAGCTCGGTAAGAGTTTATTGTTTGTTCGACTCACCGATTTCTAAGAGTTGCAAGAGTTTGCCAAAGACTTGCTCTAAGACTTCCAGAGCAGCAATATGAAATTTCCAGTGGATTACTAATCTCAGCTCGTTCTTCTTGGACTTATGTATTTGTATATTTTGACGCGAGTTCACAGCTTGCTTCAAAATTCTGTCGATTAAAAATGCTCATTAAATTAAAAATCCGTAGCATAAATAGCAAAACTAATTTCTTATATCGCGAGTTGACTTCCAAATGCTACCAAAAAAACGGCAAATAGCTTCAGAAGAAGTGATAAAATTAGGCTTGTTGTAGTGTTGTAAAATTAGCCCCCCGAATGTTATTTCCTTGAAAAAGGCATTTTAGTAAAAATATATAATTTTTTTAAATTAGGACAAAGTAATTCAGTAAAGAATTATAGCCTTTACATAAACGTGAAAGATTATATAAGATGTGATAACAGTTTTAACGAATTAACTAAGTACATATTTTTTTATGAAGCTGACTCTATTTAAATGTCAACATCTAAGACGAACCAGCTTAACGCCTAACGTCTTAGAGATAACAGCTGTATAATTTTGTATATAATCGGGTGAAAAATCAGAATATTCATTCATAATCTTAACAATAAAATTCTTGATCAAGACATTAATTAGTTTTTTCCCCGAATTCCAGAATATGAGGATTTTTTCTACGTTAGGCTTATCCTTGGTTATAGTCCTTAATTTAATTGGTAAGTATAATCGTATTATATCTAGGTCCGTTTACTTAGTGTCGCAACAAAGGAAAATTGAAAAATGTAACATGCCTTATTTTTTTGCTAATTTTATGCTAGAAGAAAAATTTTTTTGCACGACGTCCACATTCAGAAATGAATGTTTTAATATTTTTTGCTCTTTTTTTGCTTTCCGATTATATATAAAACATTCCCCAATAAAGCCTCCCTTACTCGTACACACTTTCACTGTTGATCAAAAAAGTGTTAAAAGTGGGAAAGCAACCTTGGACAATGTAAAGATGATTTAGAGCTCCAAATTAATGACTTGACACTTGACAATTTGTTTTCATAGGTGGCGGCGCTGAGTGGACGTCGTGATATCTCTATAATTGCATTTGAAACTTCATAGGCAAGTCACTTCATCAATGCCGGTTTAAAACTTTTTATTTTGTTGGTCATCACTTCGTAAAATTGTGTACAAAATTTTTTATTAGTGGCGCATTTGAGCGCATTTGAAGTTATCAAAGATAGCCGTGAGCAGCGAAACGTTTCACAGGCCCCGCAATTCTGTTTTTCGCACAGCGGGTATTTTTCAGAGGTTGAAATTGGTTGCAAAAATTTGAACAAATTAAGAGGAAAATAATTCGTACATATAAAGTTGATTTCAGATAATGTCGGGGCCAGCGAATAATTTCGCTAACCCCACCATCTTGTTCTTAAGGGAAAGCTTTTAGGGGTAAAAGTTAGTTGTGCAAACTTAAACCAATCCAGACAAAAATAATCCGACCATATAAAGTTTATTTTGGATACTGTCGGGGTCAGCTAAACGTTTCGCTGGCTTCAAATAAAAAACTGCGAATTTTCAACCAAATAATTAAATTTTTAACGAAAGTGATGAATTTTCAACAAAGTCACGAATCTTTAAGGAAGAAAACAAATTTTTGACAGAATAATGCAAGTTTCAACCAAATAAATGTCGTATTTGATTTCCAGCTAAAAAGATATTTATGTGATATCATAAAAAGTTGAATAGTCAACCAATAAAAAATTTTACACTTAAAAGGACAAAACCAAGTAATACTGTAAAACATGTAATAAGTTAATAGTAAATAGTAATAATAGTTAAAATAAAATTTCTCTAAGGTCTCCTTCACTACGTAAAAGTTTCGGCCATGCACATGGTGTTCATTATATACAAACTGTATGAAAAAAAATGAAAAGAATTCTAGAATAATTCTAAAAACTTTCAAAATTAAAGAAAAATATAATCCCTTTTTTGTTTTTGCAGAGTTGAGTTTAGGGTTCGATTGTTTACCCAATGGCGAACCTATTCCTGGTACTCCTCATTTTGAATCCTCTTCTTTGCCCGAAAGGCGTAATTCTACCAAAAGGTCTCTTCGCTTTACCAGAATGCATTCTTTGGACCATTCTCCTTCTCCTGCCACGCCGACCCTTTATGGTTATTTAAGCTCGTTACCTGCAGAGCCTACTCTTCATGTCAGGTCCAGGTCTCCTCCTGTCAGGCGTTCTTCTTCACGCTTATTCGGATTCCTACCTGAAGAACTTAGATTAGTTCGGCTTATTCCCCGGACGAATCCGAACCAGATATTCGAAATTCGAAGCTATACTTTTCCAATCAATATGAAAGTTTTTCTGAAAGAAGCCCGCTATGCCTTTAAGTCCATTCCAGCAGAAGAACAAACTGTATTATCTACATCCAATGGTGACTTTTATTCTATATTGGCGAGATCAAATACCATTCTGCGTGCAATGTATGTAAGGAAAAATAACCCCGCCGGACATGCCAGTATTGAGCGGGTAAAAATAAACGTTTACAGTGGCGCGGTTAAAGATATGAGTCAAGAAGAACTCGCTTAAACTCCCACAGGCAGGGATCACCTAATTTCAAGGAATTTTCGCAAAGTATTTCTAGAGCATGAGGTTGAAACATAACAACTGCATCTGAAAGTAAGGTTCGACTTTGAATTGTTGCGTAGAGGCAAACAGACTTAATTTAAAGTATGCGTAGTATGATTCTTCATTGCGACGGCAGAGTTAAGAATTGGTTTCAACTGCAAAAAAATTACAATTAACAGAAGAAAAATGTACCCTGAAAGTTTTTGAATTGTTTTTCCCCTGCAAAATCAAATGCTCAAATATATTTATTTTCCGATATATCAAATTTTGACAATTTTATAGTTATGAGTTTCTAAATATTGGTAAATGCATTCAGGTCCACGCGGACATCAAACCTTAGATTGTTTTCTCCATTCCCAAACCAATGCCTCACAAAGTCCCAATACACAAACCCCAAACCCACCAACCCGAAGTCCAAAAATCGCGAACAAGATTTAGAGCAAAACATACAGGCTAAAAAGCTTCAGATTTAAAAACATCAGTTTAAAATATTTTTTACTATTTGTTTCTTTGCTTTCTCGTCCAACCTTCCTTCATTCTACGACCCAGAAAACTCGAGGACACCAGTCCCAAACCCACAAACTATAAACCTACATACCCCCAATTCTGCACACCCTGAACCCTTACAGCCTAAGCCTGCCAGTCTCAAACCCTATTTCGGGGTGCGTGGATTTGAAGTGAGTGTGCAAGTTTGGGGTTTGCGCAGAGCTTGAGGTTTGTTTATTTGGGGTTTAAGAATTTGAAGTCTCTAGAATTTGGGTATGTGGGGTGGATAAGTTTGCGGTTTGTGAGTTTGAGGCTTGTGAGCGTATGGTTTGTAGGCTTGGGATTGGTTGCTTCGAGTTTTTTGAGTGGTAGAAAGAAGGAAGGATGGATGAAAGTAATGAAACGAAGAGTAAAAAATATGTTAATCTGACGTTCGTAAATCTAAAGCTTTTTAGCCTGTTTTTTTTATATTTTACTCTAAATCCTGACTTTCCCGCACAATTCTGTGACCGGATTTGAGTTCAGCTGCATAAAAAGCACTTACTTCGTTCCAAGTAAACTCTCAACAAATTTTGTAGTCCTGTGTTAACAATTGAGTTATATGAATTTTTCCAGGTTTATAAATGTTACCTAAGAATAATATTTCTTTTTAAACTTTTCATTCTGTGCCTATAGTTTTATCCAAGTGTATTTTTGCTTCTTTCTGACCTTCTCTTCTGAAAGATTAGGTTTTTTCATGAGAAAGCATTAACCTATAAATTGATTTTAGACATTTTCTCGCGTTTCCTAATAAAAAAACCCTATCGACTGTTTGATGACCACGTGGACCTTAATGCACCTAAAATATAAAATGCTCAAACAGACCCTCTTTGCAAGCAGCCAGTCCTCTCTTGCATCTGCACTACCAAATAGGTTGTTCTCTGTTTAATAAAGTTTTAAATATACAAGCTAGATTTTGGTGCGCAGAGGTGAACTTCTTCCACCAAAAGTTGTAGATCTTATGTGAGCCTGGCGCAGAAATGTTGCTAGTTCTAGCGATAACTTACTTTAATTCTCTAGAAGTAATTAGAGGACACTCCTCCTATAGTCGTTTCTACAGTTGCCTCTGGAAAAATCTATAAAAGATATCTGAAGCTTCTTCAGTAGTATTTGCTTTAGATAACTTGTTCATCCTAAAAAAGACTTTTCGATGGATTTCGACCTCATAGTTCTCCTGTTGGCATTATCGGCTATCTTCAAAGGTGGTCTTGCTGGAAAGGGTAGTGTGTTCGCTGGAGGATTTTGCTCTTGTCCTTGACAAAGAAGTTCATATCCTGCTTTGCTTAAAAAAGATATCTGATCTCTTAAGTCCGACCATTTAAAACGGTGTTCTTGCAATTGTCCAGGGCCATTTCTTGGTCGTACCCTCAGTTCGGTCCTATCAGCAATCCTAACTGAACTATGACCTCCATCGGAGAGAGGCCTATTGTGGGTGGTACCAGGCGATACTATTATATATATTATACATTAATATATATTATTATCACAGTATTTCTGTTTAATGCCTTTATTTCCAAATTTTTATTTATTTTAAAAATTCGTTGACTTTCTATATGTATTGCAATATAGGCTGAAAAAAGAAAATGAATATTTATTTACAAACCCAACTGATTTTGAAAACGTACAACATACTGGAAGTGGAAAAGTATAGAGAAGGACTTTATATAAATTACTAAATATAAATAAATATGATAAATGTTTTCAATTTTATAATTAGTTTCACAGCTTGCTTCTCCTCTTAAGTCTGTAAGACATTGTAGTTGGCGGAGAGGCTTAAGCGTGTGAGCATAGGGCGAAAACGGACCTCGGTCTGCATGCGTATGGATATGAATGAAAGTATCCCTATAAACGGGCTCTCCTGGTATGTATGATCATAGTATGATAGAAGGGTGAAAAAGCCTAGGTAACACTTTCCTTATGGATCCCTGGGTCGACATCGCTCCTGCGCTGATCTCCAATTCTTGGAATTTCTTGGAATCAGCACAAAAATAACCCACGGCCCGCACAGCCACCAGGAAATAGTACCTCGTTAATATAGCGGCCTGCGAACGAGTATTCATTGAGTATCTCGCTCAATGCGACCACCCGCCAAGCTATGGTTGTGCCATAGAGTGATCGTGTCCGTGGCACATTGGCACCGTGGGGTTACGAAGGTGTCCTAACAGCCCTTTGGGAATACCGGACGACCTCCCCGAGTATTAAGTCTTACCCCTGCATTTGGGGCTTTGCGCAAGTGAACCTTTGATTTCCCTAGCTATTCGTGGGAACCAAAATCGAGCATGCAAAATTAAATTCAAAAGAAGAAGGAGCTCGTGGAGGGGGAAAAGGGCTTGGTTCCTAAAGGGTCTAACATAACCCTTTTCATTCGATATATCTTTCTGGAAAGCCAAACTCAGGCGGCGACGTACCCCCTGCTTTTTCGGCAGGTGAAGGAATGACAATCCAACTGAATGAGGCTATAGAAACGAGAGGAGACTGAAGAGGCACAAGAGCCTAATCTCTAAAGAGGCTCAAGGCAGCTCAGAAGTTGTGGAATATGGAGGTATCAGAGGCTGGTATGACAGTTGCTCAGAGGGCTTACCCCCAGAGTATGGCAGTGGAGGATTCAACCTACCAAGACTCATTACTCACTTTAGAGCAATTTGAGCAATATGTAAAGTAAGGTCTTTGTTTTTTCTGAGAGTCTACCCAGCGGCTAAGGTTTGACTGTACAAGACTGTAGTTGAGACAAGCACTTGAGAAAGGGGATCTTTTAAGGTGCGTGGAGTTGAGTCGCTTCAGAAGATGGAAAGGACTACGGCGTGGTTTGCGGGTGATCTGAAAGACCCGTTATCGGTTCTCCAGCGGTTAAAGCAAATCAACCCCTCACATAAGACAGCGTTCTCGCATATCGTCAGTTGTGATGTGCCTTAGGAACAGGACACAACGATAGGAGCTTTCAAACATCTCCTAGTTCTGCAAATTCCTGAGTTTCAGATAGAGGCTCTTGCGGTCCTCAGCAACAGGCTCTTTTACTACTTTAGGTAGGTTAGCTGTAAGGTAGCCAGCCAGGTACAGGAGGAGCCCGTACACTGAGCACAAGAAGATCAGGAGCAAAACTTAATGACTGCCCGCGGTCTAACTATTATCCAAATTAACTTGCAACATAGCGAATGCGCCTTCTGCAGTTTCGCAGAGGGGCATGCCTGTGAGGCACACAGGTATCTAGTTAATCCAGGAACCCTGGTAAGTTCGAAATACCATTAGGGGTTTAGAAGGGGCTGCTTTTTGTTACAGGGACCACAAGGCGGCCAATCAAAAGGCTTTTATCCAGGAGAAGGGAGTCAACGTCGTTCCGCTGCTCTAGCTATGTTCTAGAGATCTAATGGTGATAGGAACGGATCTTAAAGAAATAGGAAGACCACGATAATAATCCACCTGTAGATGTACGTACACTAGTATAATACTACAAGGTAAGGGGTCTTCCTCTTCTGCTGTGTTACGATGCTAATTCCCACCATGCTTTGTGGGGCAGCACGGACGTCAACTCAAGAGGTAATGATGTCGTGGATAACCTAATCACCATTGATTTAAATATTCTTGATACAAGGAATACCCCGACGCTTCGTAACTTTGTAACTTAAAGGTGAAAGATTATATAAATTGTGATATCCCTTTTAACGAATTGAGTAAGTACATATTTGTAATGAAACTGACTCTAATCAAATGTCAACATCTAAGAAGGACATGCTTGACGCCTATAATCTAAGAGATAAGAACTGTAGAATGTACTATATAATCAGGTGAAAGTTTGGAATATTTATCAGAGATATTTTATATAAAACTCTTGATTAAGACATTAATTATTTTATCCCCTAGTTACGGAATATGAGGATTGTTCCTATGCTAGGCTTGCCCTTGGTTATTGTCTTAAATTTAATTGGTGAGTATAACGATGATGATATCTCTATAATTTAAGTGAATTTTTTAATCTATACTCAAATAAGAGTAAGTGCAAATTTGTTTTTACATTTTTTTAACTTCTATTTTGTTTAAAACTGTTATCTTATGAAAAATAAATTTGTAATCAGAATATGAGTTACGTCAAATTCTCCTTAACCCCACCAATGTCTATTGGGGCAGAGAAGATGAACTAGTGCACTTTATACGTGTGCCGTGTGTATCTGTGTCTATGCTGTTAATTGTCACATGTTGCTAAGTGAAGGGGATGTAAAATGTAAAATAACTGGGCGGTGCGTTTTGATATATCTGATTTGTAAACCAACAAAAGTCATTTGTAATTAATAATAATTTTAACGGAGGAGATAAGATTTTCTATTAAAAAGATTGATTTTCTACCAAAAAAGACAAAGTTTCGAAAAAGTACAAGATTTTGCAGCAAATAGATTAATTTTAACTAAAAATATAAAAATGCATACATTTTCAATCTAAACATATACATTGTTAACTTAAATTTATTATGTAAATGTCCAGTTAAAAAAATGGTCAAAAAACGAATTTCCAATCAAATGGACCATATTTCACCCCAAAATGACGAATTTTTAACAGCTTCTGCTTTTGCATTAAATTTTATTCTTAGTTACCCTCATAAATGCATATCATTTCATTTTGTTGTAGTTTGCGTCCTTTTCCCACATTTTTAAAATATTTTTAGTATCTTTTTTTAGCAAGAGTTTATAACACGTTCGTAGATATTTTTTGGTCGTAACTTAACTTTCGTCGTAATTTTTTCGTCTTTTGTGTAGTTCTTCCAAACATTTAATTTTTTCATTTTAAATCTTATGTTTTACGATTAAGAAAAAATCTACTTGTCCAATTTAAAAATTATTATTATCGTTCTTTTTTACAGGATTTTTAATGTTGATTTTTACAAATAAAACAAAAACAACGCATCCTATTAAAAACTAGTTAACAAGAAATGAGTATCTCTTTTTTTATGAAAAAATTGTCTACTATTTTTTTTCATAAATAGGTTCGTTTGTCTGAAAATTAGACTGATTTTATTTGTAATAATGTTCTTCAAGATTAAAACAAAAACTACGTGTTCTTTGAAAAAGTTATTTATAACAATTTATGGGTGCTTTTTGGGTGCAAAATTTCCTTCTGCCATAGTTTAAGGCTTAAAATTTTTTTTATTAATATCGTCGAGGGCGTTTAAAATGCAACTTTTTTCTTTCCTTGGCTTTTCTCATATCGTGCGTTTATTGCTTCAATATGTTAAATTTCACTTATTTTTTTAGAATTTTGTAATTGGTATGACTCTGGTAACTTTTTTGATAAAAAAGTATTGATATTAAATCGTATGTCTTTTTGAATACTACAAATAGACGTACACCGAATTTTTAAATCTCAAGAAAAAGTGGTATCAAAAATATTCAATCTAATCTGTCAATTATTTCAAAACTTATCGTTCTAATTTCACATAAATAAATGTTATATACATTTTTAACCTAAAATGAAATCGATAAATTTTCAATTTAAAAAAAAATTAATTTTTTACCCTAAAACGTAGTTTCAGTAAAATCGTTAACTTTTCAAACGAATAGTTGAACTTTTAACAAAAAAAAAAGTTTTAACCAAAAAGATAATTTTCAACTAGAAACCAAGTGATTAAATTTTCAATCAAGAAAATTAATTTTTGAACAAAAAATACGACTTTTCAACAAAGCAATGAAATTTTTCAGTAACAATAGTTTAAATAAACATTCTTTAAAGCAAACATTAAAGCAAAATTCTGCTTCACTGCGCAATATTTTTGGCCATGCGTAAGTGGTTTATGATATACAAAGGATACGAAAAAAAGTTGAAAGAAATCTAGGTTAAATCCAAAAACTTTGAAAATTTGTCTCAACCAAAATGTGCCGGAATAAAAAATTGAAGGATGGTCTTCGTAAAAGATGCAGGCAATGTTTCATCGGTAGATCCTTATCCCCTCTCAACTACCACAGAAATTTGAAAAGGAAGAAGAGAATAATAGAATCTTTTGTTTTTTGTTGCAGAGTTGAGTTTAGGGTTCGACTGTTTACCTAATGGTGAACCTATTCCTGGTACTTCTCGTTTTGGAACTTCTTATTCTCCCGAAAGACGTACTTCTGCTGAAAGGTCTCTTTTTTCTACTAGCTTGCATTCTTCGGTCAATTCCGCTTCTCCTGCTACGCCGAACCTTCGTGGTAAGTCCAGCTCGTCACATGCAGAGCCTCATATTCATGTCAGGTCAAGGTCTTCTCGTGCCAGGCGTTCTTCTTTTCGCATATTCGGACGCCATCCTGAAGAACTTAGATTCCTTCGGCTTATTCCCAAGACAAATCCAAACCAGCAATTCGAAATTCGAAGCTACACTTTCTTCAGCAATATGCAAATTCTGCTGAAACAAGCCCGTTATACCTTTGCGCCTATGCCAACAATAGAACAAACTGTACTATCTACGTCTAATGGTGAAGTTTTTGCTATACTGGCGAGAAGGAATACCATTCTTCGTGCAATTTTTTTAAGCAGAGAGAACCCCACTGGATATGAGAATATTAAACGCGTAAAAGTAAACGTTTACAGCAGCGCGGTTGAAGATATGAGTCAAGAAGAAATCGCTGTATCTCCCACAGGCAGGGATCAACTAATTTCAAGTAATTTTTACAAAGTATTTGTGGAGGATGGGGATGAAACATAAAAACTGCATTTACGAAGGAGCTTCATTTTCAACAAAGTTCATTTTAGTAAAAAATTATAATTTTGACTCAATGGTAAAATATTATGTAAATCGTGACGGCAGTTTTAACGAATTTTAAAATCACATATGTTTTTTGTTGACATGGACTCTAATAAAATGTAAATATCTGTGAAGAACGAGCCTGACACATTAGTATAACTCAGCCTAAAGTTGATGGCCTTCACATTGCCTTCGTTAATTCAGTAAGATATTTGGATAGAATCTTTACCCGAACTGTCTTCTAAAAATGTCTAGAAATTCTGGAAATCTCAAGGATTACCATCAGAGTCCTCCGACAAATTAGAAGAAATAAGGAATCCTCCCCAAGTTCTACTAGTATTCTTCTTCTTAATAGTCACATCCTCCCATTCTTTGATTATGGATGTGTTATGCATGATGATATCACATTTAAGCTGCATGCTGAACTCGAGCGAGCATATACGAGCCTGCATACGATTGATCTATGATGTCTCGAAATATGAGCCCATTACTTTAGATCAGAGACAAGCAATCTAATTTTAAATTTCTTTTTTAACAAATCCCTTCATCATCTTCTAGACCTACTTAAAAACAGAAATGTCAGTTTACCTTCTCATTATAGGCTTCATGTAAGAAAAACAGTCCTTCCAGTTCAACGGCACAAATCTTGTAAGTTGCCAAGATCCTTCATGCTGAGGGGAGAGCGTCTTTGAAAAAGCTCCTTATTTTTATTGATTTGATTATTTCAATTCTATCTGTGGTATTATATTTTCCCTCTTACCATTAATTCTTAATTTTCATAACTACTGCCATTATGCCAACCGCTAGTTTATACCCTAGTTAGCTAGTTTTAGCCCTCTGTAATTAATTTTCTTTTACCTACGTCATATTTGTCATATTTTATTGCAAAACATATAGAAAATTTTTTTAATAATAAAAATATATTTAGAGTTTCAGATTAAGATCATCAGTAATGTCATCAATTTATCATATACTAAAGAACCGTAAACGAAAATCAGGAGCATAAGGCTTTTTACGAGAAGAATTGCGATAAAGGGAGGAAGGAAATTTTTTTCCTGTTAAGTTGCTAAAGGACTTTTAAATTGTTCCCAGATATTTCACAGGTCAACTTCTTTGAAGATGATGTTTCATTTAATATTAGGTCCAAATTCGAAACCGACTTAACCAAGGTAATGTTGATTCCCCTAATCTATAATAGAGGAAGGGTGGCTAGTTTTTGTAAGAAGGTAGTGTTGAAGGCCATATGACGAATCAGGTTATTTTATTAGTTCTGAGAGCTAAGGAATTATTTGAAGATTCATGAGGCACAAAATTATTACCTGCCAACATAGCAATCGATCCAGAGAGGAAAAAGGTCCCGATAAGTAATTGTAATAAAAAACAATTGCGAGGTAAGTACAGTATTTAGTTTCTCCTCTAAAATGATAAGTAAAGAGATTAAATAAGATAAAGAAATGATGAAACCCACAATAGGACATACACCAATTCCAACTGCATTTATGATAGAGATAGCGCAAAAAACTTTCAAAAAGGTAGGGATTGGTCGAATAACATCCATTTTAGATTTATCAGGGAATATTTCAAACTGTACCTGTAACCTGTAATCTGTAAATATACAGGAGAACAAGGTTAATAATCGGAATTGATATGCGGATCATTTTAATAGAATTTCCACCAATCACTTTTACGTTAGATTTGCCCTTATCGAACTTTTCAAAGAAAACCCCAGAAGAGGCGACCAAAAAGTGAAAGTCAGTGTTATCAAAAGGAGGTTGGAAACTACTTCCCAGAGTAGGCAACACCACCCTAGAAAGCGTTAAAGTTCCGAGATGCGCACTAGGAACATATGAACCTCAGTTGCCTTAAATGGTGCCCTACATTCTCTTTTTTCTCCTGTTGTGTGATAGAATTTCAAAAGATGTTATAAGCATTTAGGAGATTTCATAGGATTGTTCAGAGAGTGGCGTCTCCAGTCGTCGTCTTAAAGTGACAGCCGGAGCGCCGCTAGTGTCACAGGATTGCAACTAAAGAGTAGTAGAGTGAAAGGAACCGTAAGGAAGCGAAACAGTTGCCAGTCATTTTCCCCACAGCGTGGTGGCGCGCCGTCGATGTCCGAGTATCGCAGATTCTCCGCGGCTGTATGATCACGTTTTTCCAGCACTCTTGTGCGAGCGGGAATGTCATCCACTGCGCATGTGCTGGGCAACCTCCTCTTCATGGTTCATGGCTTCGTCTCTCGTATGATATCCACCCGTGTTAAATGCGACTGCAGGACTTGCAGCAAGGCTTTATGCCAAATTATAACCAATATGACTATTATTTAAAGAACGAATTTCTGAGGTTGGCATATAAATTGAGTAAATTTCTGAATTCTGTACTCTAGACTTGTTTCCTTGACGATATTTTGAAATCTCAATATTTATTTTTCATTGTTTTTGTTCGGGGTCTATAATACCACGTCGCAGACATAAACCCTAGCATGGATACATCAAACCCAAGAACGTCAAATCCAATACTCTTTGATCTTTCCTTTCTTTTCGAATACTCTATCTTTCGACTGTAGACGCTTGTATTCTATAGATAATAACTTTATGCTCCAGGCCATCAAATAAAAACTCTTACGCATCTAGTTTTTGTGAATTTTGGATTTAAATTAGTAAATCCTGAAAGCCATGAATCATACAATTTAAAATCCATTATGCCTATAATTGATTACCTTTAGTGCAAGGTTTGCGAGACTAGGAACCTACAGTTTGAGAATCTTAGATTTGATGACCTAGATTTTTTTTAATTTTGGCAATTTGTTTGTTTAGATTCCAAGCCTGCTTATTTTTTTTATCAAAGAAATTCGTTGAGAATCGTATCAATGCTAGAATTTTGTCCATTTTGCTACACTGTGCGTTAGTCCGAAACTGCAGCTGATCCAATTTAGCCCTAGTTTTTGGTTTCTATGAACGTGTCTACAAAGACCTTTGTTTCTGCAAAAAATTATTTTTAAAGTTTCTCAATTTTCTATTTCGGACTGCAACTTTTAAATATTATACAAAATATATGGCTTTTATCATAAACTGCAAAGTCGTCTCTGTTAACACGAGATTACCTGGTCAACACCTCAAAATATTTCTGAAACGAGAAAGGATATTTCCTAGAAATTGAGAAAATTTGCCCAACTATATTGGGTAATGTATGTTGGGCATGTTTACCGAAGTTAAAGGAAATGTTACACATCAATATTTAAAAATTTTGCGTACAAAATCTTATAAATAAATAAACTTGTTATTAAAAAATATTATTCCAATTTTCCTGAATATTTCATACTAATTTTAATCAATGGACACGTAAGAAAAATAATACATAAATAGGTTTTGAGGATCGGCTCATTGACATTGACATTGTCAGTATCCTTGACAATGAGATTGACATTAAAATTAATCACAATGTAACTTAATTTTTATATAATGTTAATAAAAAATGGCTCATTTTGTTCTTATACACGTTTTCTACAATTTTCTTAGTTGTAGCCTGTTAAAGAAAATATAGTTTCGGAAAGCCAATGTTAAACAAATTCATGTTAACAAAGTCATCCAGAATAATTGTGAAAAATTCTTTGCAAATTTAATTTATATTCAAGGTTTTTTTAATTATTTTTTATTATTTGATTGGATATTCACGAATTTAATTGAGTTTAATTTTTT
>JAAAKG020077318.1:0-16969 GCA_010014905.2 Druon quercuslanigerum | reverse complement strand
ATATATAACTAATTATAATATGTAATTATATTGCTCTATTGCTCATATCTCGCATTTGATTTGCGCTGTATTCTGTCAAATGTTCATATTTTTGTCAAATCTAACATCGAAGAGTTAGAAGATAATAAAAAAAGCATAAAGTTAAAAAATGGCCTCATCATAGTAATGTGAAAAATATTTACAATGCTCTAAAACGTCTTTAGGGACTTGTGAATGACCTTCAACTTTTCTATGAAGAATTAAAAATGAATAAGAACAAACACACTAATAACATTTATTTACTACTTTTTTATGTGCACAACTGACGGTGATCAAGTGGACATGTGTTTTTGTGAAGTAGAATGAAAGCTGTAAAATTAAATAAACAGATAAAATTTGGTATCTAAAATAATGTCAAATGTCTTATAAACATTGAAACACTTATAAATGATGTAAAAATTTTACCACCGTTTTATGGTTAAATAATATAATTATATTTTATTTCCTTGTCATTTATGTCATCATGTTCTTGCAATGCAAATCATACTCTTCGAAAATGAACTGAGAATATTGAAAATATTTTTAAATTACTAGCAAGGAAATTTCACTCGACATGGCTCTTTTTTCAACTTTTTGAATTCTTTAATAAAACAATATTTCAAAAAAAGAAGATTACTCTTTGTGCGAACATTTGAAAACTTGTTGCATCTCATTTTAAAGAATAAAAAATGAAATCTCCTTTTTGAACAAGATATCTATTTTTCTGCGACTTTCATAAATATTTTCAAACCAAATATTATGAATCATAAATTTTTCCACAATGTACAAAGTGTCTTATTTTTTATGACGAATGTAAGATAGATAACGAACAAACATAAAATTAATTTATTATGTACTCTGAAAACGTTAACATTTAGATACCACCTGTTTTTTATGAAATTCAATGGCATACGCACTTAAGCTACTTTTTTGGTGCTTTACTATACCTTTTTTTACATCGTAAACGCATTAAATAGTAATAGTCCCAATGAATTTAAATGTTATTTCTTAAATTTAAACGCTTGTAAATAGCAAATAGCGTGTCTGCCGCACATTTATTTTTTGCACTTGGATTGCTTGAATGTAATTTTATCAAAATGATCTCTACTACTTCCCAGTATTTGTATGCAAAGTAATAGTTTGAATTTTCTACGTAATCAAATGTGTATGGTTTAAGATTAAATTGCTCAAAGCTAGGTAGTCCTTAAGTCCTTAAGGCCATCGTAACACTCGTACTACGTGCTCAATTTTCGATAGACGTTTATAAATATACATTTATTTTCTAAATGACCATAATATAAATACAAATCTATAATCCTTTCTTTAACATTCTTCCCTATCTCGCATTGTTATACTAAAAAATACGATTTGTGTTTTCCATATTATAAAACAAATATATAAAAACAAAATATGGAACAAGTGTTCTTTACCATAAATAAATTAAAACGTAGGAGTTCTATAAAAAAATTGTATAAAGAACTGCTGTATGAATTTTGAAACGCTGAAATTCCTGCAAAAGCTCTTTTTCATATTTTGCATCGTTTATTGGCTAAAATTTTATGGGAGTTTTTGAAACTTGCAATTCCTTGTTGACATTATTTTTGCTCATCTCACCTCGCGTCGTTTTATTCGAAATTTGAATGTTGTGGTGTCAAAAATTGTATTTATTTTTGGGCAGATCAACTTTTGTCTATCAGTTTTTTTCTAACCTTTTATCGTTCTTCTAAAAAACTGTATGTTTAATGTCATTTTTATGACTAAAACCAAAATTACGTGCCCCATAAAAATGTAATTTTAAAAAAATTGTATATGTGTTTTAGGTGCGCAATTTATGTCTATTTATTTTTTTAATAGCTTTTGTTTTTTTCCAAAAATTTAATCTGGTTTATTTTCAACGTTCATTTCACAAATAAAACAAAAACTAAGCTTCCTATATACAAGTAATTATTTAAAAATTTGTTAATCTTTATTGGGATTAAAATTTGGGTATGTTCTTTTTTTCGTATCTTGTATAGTTTAATCATTATATGGAATTTTTATGATGTGTTATTATTTGTTGTGTGATCAAAATTTGAGTTATCGATTTTTTAATAAAATCCAAAAAGTTATTATTTCTTGTAGGGCTTGTATTGATATTGTATTTATTGAAAAACGTCATTAGGATAAATATTTTGGCTTTCTGTCAGAACATCAAAAAAGTGTGCCAAAACTCGATTTAATCATAAACGATGAGAATGTAAAAATTTCAATCTTGAACGTTCTTAATCGAAAACAATTTTATTTCGAAGGTTTTATCTTTAGAAGATACCATTTTAGAGATATAAAAAATCGTAAATTATAATTACTTTAATTTGCAATAATTTAAATTTTAGATTTTATAATTCAATATTTTTTAAGTTAAATTTTGTATTTCTATAACTTATAATACAGAGGTATAATATTTTGGAATACTTTCACAGTTTTACAGAGGTTGAAATTTATAATTTATTTCGCAGCTTTCTATACAAATAGAAACATTTTTAAGGCCTAATCGAATTAAAGATATGTGGAATTAATAATGTATCTTTAAAAATTAAAAGTTTTTTAAATAGGTATATTTTTTATTTATTTTTGAATACCTAAATACAGTTGGCTACTTAGAAACAAAAATTACTTGAAAGTACATTTCCTTAACCAGCATGAACTTCAAAAAACAAACTATACAACAAAATTGTACAAGAAGGCTTAAAAAAATTCTGTCCCTTAAAAAACTTTTAAAAAAACAAATACTTAAGAAAATCAATTTGTCCAATATAATTGGATAAAAATAATTTTTTCTTCGTGTCGTTCTCTAGCATTCGGTTTGGTCAACCAAAAAAAATACCTCCAATAAAATACTTTTTTTTAATCAATACAGATTCATGTTGACGTAGCAGTCGTAGTGAATTTTTCCTGTTTTTTTATTTTTTACTACATGTACGCATTCACCTGTAAAAGAAAGTTTTCGTAAAAAATAAAATAATAGAGAATTAAGTAAGAATGAATGCTTTGAAAACAGTGGCAGAAAGTGGAATGATGATACTAATGATCAATCTCATTTTATTAAGTATGAAAAAATTATAATTTTTATAAAACTTCATAGAAATGGATAAATAAATTATATAAATATTATATATTTACCATCCTTGAGGCCATGTCTTTTTACCAAGAAGGGAATGACATGTATGTTGTATTTACATGAAAAAAATGTTTTCTTGGGTCCACTGAAGCTGACATCATACATCTTCGATTTGAAGCAATTTTCTATAAATGAAGTTAATGAACTTCATTAGTGATTATTTATTTACACACATTATTTTGGTTATGATTCAGAGTTCCTCTATTGTATCTCAATTTTTATGCATATAGAATTATTTCTTTAATATTGCCATCAATATACATAATCATTGAAGGAAAATTTTTAAACATATTTTTAAGAAAAATAATAATTGTGTTTTATTTGTTTCACATTGTTCTGTGAGAGATAGACATCTTGGGTAGAAATTATAACTTGGTTCTTCATAGGCCCTGTCTAGATTTCCTATTTTCTATCGAGGCCCGAAAGTGGCAATCTATCGAGGCGCAAGCGAAAAAGTCACGCTCAGCTGACCAGGTCATCAGTAGGCAACCCAGTGAGGTCCTATTAATAGGGTCTTTATAGAATCTAGACAGTCCCTCACACACTGAGAAAAATACTTTTAAATCAATGAAATATTGGTTTGAAGCATCAAACGGTGTTTTAGTGCTTGGTCAAATGCATATGCTATAAATTCAAAAGCATAGGCTATTTTTTCTTATTTTGTTGTTTAAAAAAAAATTATTATTAAAATATTAAAAAATTTATCATGCTTTAAATTCTGAAGTGTGATACTATGATTGCAGTAGTAAAAAAGTTGAACTAGCATATTGCCATAATCTATTACTAGACATTTTTGATTCAAAGAAGGGAAATATTAATCCGAATGTAATACATTTGCTTTTCGGAAGTTAAATCTAAAGATATTACACCTTTCTGTAGCCTCCTCCGTTTTCTCGAATTTTTATTGACATTAAATTCTTACTCCGCACGTTATTCTAAAACTAAATTTATTGTTGAATTTGGTTAAAGAAGACTTATTACTTATAACTAAAGATAAACGCAGTTAATTAAAATATTCACAAGCACCGAGAATCGAACGCACGCACCAGTCAGTCACAGATACTTGTTGGCATTCGTCCAATACTTACGATCTTAGAAAAAAGGGTTCTTGAAACTCGAATTATTAGAAATAAATTTTAAACGTACTAAAATAAATTTAAATTAAATTGATATTTACGAAAAATTATTTTCAAATTTTTAAGGCATCAAATGTTTTTAATTTCTTCAGATAAAATGAAAATTTGAAAAGTTTGTATCTCGGTAATTTTTTAAATTTTTATTTCATAAATTTATGTACAATTAAGCATAATAACATTAATGTGACTTTTCTACTTACAGTTGTATTACCCGTTTTACGGTCCAAGGACTTTAGAAGGTCCCCTCGAGAAAAGAATTAACTGATAGAAATTGTTTTTTGAATGTATCTTTATAATTAAAGTCTTTTATCTAGTTTAATTAAAAAATATACTAGTAAAAAGTGAGTACATGAATAATTTAAGTCAAGTAGCACACGACAATAATCTGTCGAAAGTCAGTAGAGGAAAAGCCTAGATTTTTCTAACTAGAAAATCTGGCTGCGGCCTTGTAAGAGTCAATATTATTTTAGGCATTAAGAGGACAATTTTACCCAGTATATGGCGCGTTAATTAAAAAATGCAATAAGCAAAATGAAAAAAAAAATTACTTTTTTTAGAATAATTTTTAAAAAGTGAGACAAAATTATGATTTTTCTTAAAAATGTATTTAAAAATTACAATCAAATTATCTACAATGAAAGAAGAGAATCCTATACGTATACAAATGTAATATATTCATTTTCAAGACATTCTGAAAATAAAAAGAATCATAAATCTACGAAAAATATAAAACTCAAATGAATCATATAAACTGAATCATATCCAATTTTTAATTTTTCAATTTGTTGATTAAAAAGGCATATTCTTGAGAAAGCTTAACCCTAAAAATTTACCAAAGATTTTGATTTTTTTCGAGGCACAGAACAAGAAAGGTAAAAAAAGACGTATTTCTAAGATAAAACATAAAAATTTCTTATCAGTATATTTATTCATTGACTGTCAAAAACTCGCTAGATATGAAATATAGTTAATAAAGAATAATTAAAAAGCAAAAAGTCTGTCGCTCATCCAATTAGTTATTAATTAAATAATTTCTAGTCAAATTTCACTCATTGGATTAGTCCGATTTGGCTTAGAACCATTTAATTTTAAATTATTGAAAATCGATGTAGCAAGAAGTAAGCCGTCAATTTCATGTTCAGAGAGAATTCTCGGGAAATAAGTTTAGATAGATAAACGTTTCTTTTTCGGCCTGCTGCCCTTAAAACATTGACTTGCTTACACTTCTATTTTTTTACAGAATTTGCTTCCAACTACCTGTTAAAAACTAACATCCATCTATGTCTTATCTCTAAGACCACCCGCTCTTATAGCCTCACATTGGCATCCTGTGCCTCCACGGAAAATACCTAATACTTGTCTACTCTCTACAATATTTACAATCTTCTTACACCTACTTCTTCTCCTATTGACCATTTTTCCTTCTCCATTCCTCTTCCTCCATGTCGACAGTACTCCTACCCTCCCTAAAACCCGTTTGCGTCTCCGGCAGTATTCCTTTCCCCTCGAAATGCTTCCGAAG
This sequence comes from Druon quercuslanigerum, assembly GCA_010014905.2. Lineage (NCBI taxonomy): Eukaryota > Metazoa > Arthropoda > Insecta > Hymenoptera > Cynipidae > Druon > Druon quercuslanigerum. The sequence continues at coordinate 11,136 of JAAAKG020077318.1, read as the reverse complement.
ACTATCCGAGAACACCATCGCGTATACTTTATACTTTATAATTTTCCTGCCTCTCCCTATCCCCCCTTTTTACAGTAGTACGATCAAGCCTCTCCGTCTTACTACTTGTGAATACCCTTCCCCCTCACTATTCTTTTTACTAAAACCTTCAGCCTCTTCCTTACCTTAGCCAAACAGCTACGTTTTGTTCTCTACACCATCCATCACTGCTGCCTTAGACCTTTTCAACTTCTTTATCTAATGCTCTATCTCGTCCCCATTTAGCTCCTCTCCATCTAACTCCCTTGTTCTTCTAATCCCCTCATCTCTCTTCCGTGTATCTGAAACCTGATATGAATCCTTAAACAATTCCCTCCAATTCTCACTCCCTATCTTCTCACTTATCCCCACCTTACGTGTCTTAAACCTACTAATTATCTTCCACACGTTACCTTACACAACAATTTGAACTCTTTCCTCGTTTTTACGTACTCCTCCCGTTCTGTAGTTCCTTCTTTTCACTTCCTGTACTTCCTTTTTCCCTTTCGTTTCATCTTTTTACATTCCCTATCCCACCACGGCTTCACCATTTCTTTCTTCTTTGTTCTAAACACCTTCTCTTTTGCACACTGTTTCACTTTCTTTTTCAGATCCTCACATATCTGGTCCACCAACTCCTTCTCAAAGCTTACATTACCTAACTGCTCCTGAGACTTCTCTATCCCCTCTCTCGTCCATGTCATCCACTATCCGATCGAGCCTTCTTCCTCACCATACCTTCCCCCACTCACATACGTGTATTTTTCTCTTTGTCGCCTGTACCATACCATTCGCCACTGCCCAGCCTCTATCCTTCATCTAGTCTCTTAGAATCTCCCCCTCCTTATTTATTATCTTATCCTTTGATTTCCTTTCGAAGTTCACCCCTTCCCTGTAAAGGCCCATTTTCTTCCCGATTCTCGCATTGAATCCCCCCCCCCCGTATTGCCATACCCTCCCCCCTGTCTCCTTGTACGCCTTTCACCTTTTCTTTAATCCTTTCCATCCCATCTTTATTGTACACAGTCACAAACTTACACGTTAACCTTCCTATCGTAACCACCCTCATTTGCACGCCCTCCCTCTAACAGCGCTTCCACTGCCTCCCTCTCTTTCCCGCTCCTTAGCTTCAATCCTTTTATCAAAATATTATTTCTCCAATCTGTCTTCTTTTTTCTCTTCACTCTTAACCATGGGTATGGTACTCAATGTATTTTAGAGGGGTCACTAACTCCCAAAACAGCGCGCCCTCGCGGAGTCCCGGAAACTGCACGTGAAGTGAACCTACCGCTTTCTACTACGAAAAGATTCAAAACCCTACTTCTCTTGTCAAGTGAGCCAAGTTTCAAACATGCGCAATATACTGCTTTCTGCTACTGCGCCTCTCGTCCATCTATTTGGGGGGAGGGGTGACCTACTTGTCCGTACGATTTTTTTAAACAGACTTTCAACCACGCTTTTCTCCGGACTCTCTTGGATGTCTCTCTTCCTCTTTAAAAGATCCTTCCACTCACTTGCGCTAGACGCTCTCTCCCTCACCTTCTCTCTTCCTTCGTTCCGCTTTTAAGGTGACCCAGATCCCTTGCCAACATAACCTATTTAGCCAAATCCGAGCCCACAATTACTCTAAAAATTAATTTTCAACTCCCCAATTCACCCCTTACGACCCTACTCACCTCCTGGGCTTCCATCCTCACACTCTAATCACACCTTTCACAAAACTCCGTAAAATCTTCTCACCACCTGTCACCGCACACGTTCTCACTTCCTCCAACAACATGCAAGTCCGTAAAATAATATTCTTTGTCACTCAAAACTTTCTTACTTTTTATGATAGCAACCAAATAAATCGTAAGATTAAATTCAAATTTAATTTTATGATTTACGTGTGGGTTTATCATCAGTTGATTTTTTGACAAATTAATTGTTATAATTTAAATAAATGTTGCTAGACTCACTCAGAGCTTGCGTTTCTGTTAGACCTGTAGTTTTTGGTTTAGGTTTTTTACATTCACCACTATAAACAATGTAGTAGAGAAATACGAAAATTAAAAAACGCATGCCTGTTATAATGTTCAAACTCTTTCAAATTAGATTGCTTTCAAGGTGTGTAACTAAAAAAATGAATTTTTTTAGCCTTTTCGATTTATACATATTTACCAAAAGTACCTCCACTTTGGTAGTGAGACTGCAAAATGTGGCAGACAAGATTACGTTTGACAAACACTAAATCCTTATGCATCCAGATAAAACAATGTCCTTGTTGTTGGTTTCAAAAAACACCCAGACACTGATCAAGAGAAGTGACCTGGCGGTAAGAGATATGGATAATTAAGCAGTTTCTGGTAATTTCCCGTTTACGAAACATTTTTCCAAGTCATGCAGATTAGAAATTTTTAACTTTCAGACATGAAAAATTTTTATCTTAAAAAAGTCATTTACAATATTAGAACTCTTCTAAATTTAAAGTCTTTAAAATTAAATTGTTTTTCATTTATCAATTTATCTAACAATTTTATCAAACTATTTTCGAACTTAGGATTCTTTTTCCTTCTATAAAAAAGCCTAGTTTCTTTAAATATTTTCAGGTTTAACAAATGGACATAAATTTTATTCGTAAAAATTAGTGTTCAGAAGCGGACTGCGACTCACCAAGCGACCTGACAAAAGACTTGCAGACTTTATTATTAAAGTTTATTAAAGATTAAAGCAAGATATATGTGATTGCAAAGAACTTTTTAATTTATGTTTATTTTGAAAGATTTCGCACAGGACTTGAACAGCTTTTGGGTAAATTTTAAGGGTTTCAAGTGACTTTACAGAATTTATAGAAAATTTTCAAGGATTTTTATGAAATGATTTTAAGCGATTTTTAACGGATTTCAATGAATACAAAAAAATTCCAAACATTTTATAACATGTCTATAAACTTCTTGCCAGCAAACAGCGCAAATTTATATTTGTAACGCAAATATTAAACCTTTTTTGGTAATGAATAATGCTTTGAAAAATATAGGAAAGATTCTAAACATTGATGCGTTAGAAAGCGAGATTCAATAAACTAGATTAGAGGGCATCGGAATCCCATCCCTTGTAACTTGAATCATGCTCATAACTAGAAACCTATTTTAACAAAGTGAAATCGACATACCTTCAGCTTTTCTAAGACTATGGCATGCTTGACATCAACTGTGATTTCAGAATAGTAATATCTGACCACGAACTTCGTGGCCACATATTACCGCCACTGTTCGTGGCACGAAGGAATAGTAAGGAGTGGTGAAGGTGGAGAGATGGAGAGGGGGAACCACGAACGTCCAATAGTTAAAGTTTGCCACGAATGGAAACCCAGAGCCAGTTGCGCGCACATGCGCTGTGCAGTTTGCGCAGTGCGTGTATCGCGTTATTAAATTAAAAACGAGAAGGAAAATGGCATCAAAAATACGAAAAGTATCTAGAAAGTGTAAGTAATGTTGTAATGTTGTAAGATATTACGTTCAAAATTTTTATATACAAAAGGTGTTGTCATGGCAACCGCCAATGCGTATGTGCGCCGAACTGGCCCTGGTTATTTATTCGTGGCAAACTAACAAATTATTCGACGTACCCCGCCTAGTCGGTATTTCGTATACCCTACGTATTCGAAATGTCGTACCTCAAGTTCGAGAGATATCTGAATCCCTGCCCAGGTACAGTGAACATCGTTATAATTTTAACTGCATCAAAATATACTCCCAAGTTTTTACTATAAAAGAATATCCTAAGCCCTCAAATATTTCAAAATATTTGCAGAAATATTATCAGACTTCGTATAAGTCAAAATCGGATTTTATGATATTTCAATGGAATTTAAAGTATTTATGAACATGAATTGAGCAATTATAAATGATTTCAAAAATTTGTTATTATTTTCAAACATCGTGAATAAATGAAAAGAACTTTTACATTCTTTAGGGATTTTAAACTTTTTAGGGTATGTTAAACAATTTCGGAGGATTTCAAAAATATCGTAGGGTATTTCCATAGATTCTCAAGAATTTTCAATTTATTTAAAAAATTTAGAGGAATTTCTAAGGAGCCTAATGATTTTAAGGAACCAAAAAAAATAATATGCAGCTTTAAAGAATTTCTTAGAATTTAGACAAATTTATAAAAATCGTATAGCACCTATAAGGTCTTGGGATGTTTTAAAAGAACGCAAGGATTTTTTAAAGGATTTTAACGTATTTAATAGATTTCCAAAGATTCCAATGGTTTTAAGAGATTAGAGAAGCTCTCAAGGTGTTTCAAAAAATCTTCCAGGATTTAACGGCTTGTGAAGATTTGAAGTGATGTTATAATAAATACTTCAAGGGGTGTCAGAAGTAATTTCGTAAGATTAAAAAAATTTTAACAAAATTTCAAGAGTTTTTAATTTTTTTTTAAGAACTATAGTATCCACGCAAAATCTGCAAATTGTTGTTTTTACATAGTGAAATTTAAAAATTGGCTACCTCCACAATGGATTAACTTAAATTGTAATGCTGAAAAAAATTATTCTAAACAAGCATTAGGAACTGTAAATTTGAAATTCGTTTGATCTGTTTAAAAAATTTAACATAACAGGCTAATAATTAAAAAATTAGTAACATTTCTAATTGTGAATTTGAAAATTATGAACCTTCAAAAGAAATACTTGTGTATTTAGTCTTTTGAAACTAAACAACTTTCGTTTCAAGTCTTTAGAAATTAAACTGTATCAGAATTTTGCATTCGAAACTTTTATTTTAAATTGAAACTATATAAACATTAAAGATAATAAAAATTATAATGAGCCATCATTTCATATAGTACTAAATGATGTTCAAAGTTATGGGATAGTTTTTGTTACAAAAAATTATAGTTTCGCATATTAGAAATCTCTTTCCTCAACAAGCAGGAGTCAAAGTTTCGCCTTGCGAGGCATATAACCTTCAGCCAGTTACATCACAAAGTTCGCAGGGTTAACACACGAGAAAATATTGTTCACGTATCTATCGCACACAAACCTAATTCTATAACATAACTTAGCAATACTACATACAACGCAATTCCCTAACGCATAATATCGCAAGCTGAGTATATCAGTCGAAATGGTCCTTATATACTAACCAGCAAACTTCTCACCGCTTGCGAGAAACGACCAGTGCTGGGTCAATAATGGGTAATGCCTCAAGTGATAATTCATTTTCTTACGTCGACCTCCAATATTTTCTTCACATGTTTCATTCAAATTTTATATTATAACTACCTCATTTTATTATATTTAATGTAAGAATATTCTATTTAATGTGAATTTACTTTAAATTTATTACTGTATATTCATGTCGAAAGTTCAGTACACATTTACATTTGTGAGTTTTATAAGGGTTGAAAGATTAATGATATGAGTAGGATAAATATTTTTCTGTAAAGTAAATTGAAACATACAGATAAAAATTAATTGTAATTGGAGCCCAAAAAATCCATTTTGTTAGTTATTAAAGCAGATATTGTATTCATTTTTGTCTTTTTCCTGCTCTTAAAGTTTAAAACTTAAAAAGCTAAGACTTCCTGTAATACCAGCGTGATATTTTTCACTTTGAAAGAACGCGTCCTTGCAGCAACAGGAAGCGGATGCACTAACATATATTCATTCAGGGACATATTTACTGCTTTTTTTGAAAAATGTCGTATTTAATTGACCCAATTATTCAATTTTATTTAGAATATTTCTGTATTGGCATTCGAGTTGTAAGGATATATGTAATTAAAAGTCGTTCATTGTATACACATTAGAACAACATTGGCAAACGTTTCGACAACGGATAGGAGCCCTCATTAGTGCCAGATATTTATTTTGAAATAGGTTTTTTTCCCCTTAAAGCAATGAGATTAAAATAAAAGAAATCATGCAAGAACTAAGCAATTTATATCGTGCAGATTCTCTCTCTCTCTATCCGCTCCCTATCTATGTCTTCTTCCCGTTTCTATGCAGAAGGTGAAGTTCGTGCGGGTAAAGTAAAACACTCCGTAATACCACAACCAGAATATTCGCAAACTTAACAAGCACGTTTAACAGAAACATTCACTTTTGTAGTTTGAAAGGAAATTAATAATTCCAAAAATTATTAAATGAAAATAAGGTTAAAATTCAAAAACAAGTTTCTGAATAATATAGGAAATTAGTTTTTCGACGTAAAATTAGAGACATCCGCTCTTTTCAAAATCACGAAGAAAACTGAAAGAACATTCTCAGAGGTACTACAATTTAACGACTTTAGAAAATGGAAAGAAAGACATTTAATTTTTAAAGGGCTGTGGTACTAAAACTGGGGGCCCGGTCTCTGGGTCATTTCACCATATGGCGACCGAAGCCGGCATACAATTTCAGATTTTTTTCTTCTGTATAACAGGATAATAAATTTTTGAAAGATTTTGTACGTCGGTTCTTAAATTGACCGCATTCATATTAACAGCAATATGATACATTTCCATCACCAGACATTTACAATAGTTGCATTCATTTGCAAGAATTTTCGCGTTATCCAAATCAAAAAAATGATCTTTTTCAATGCTATGCCGGCTAAGCATTCTCTGTTTTCAGGGACCTTATTTATATCCCTCCTGTGTTCTTTAAACCGTACTCGTAACGGACGTTCAGTTCGGCCGATATAAACCGCCTTACAATTTTGTCTTTTGCACGAAATGCCGTAAACAATATTGCTATTATGCAAATTATTTAAATTATCTTTAGTAGGCCTTAAGACTGTCGTAAGATCTCTCTTATTTTTAAACGCCGTAGTAATGTCGTGATGCCCGAGGATTCTTGCGATTTGTTCAGATAGTCCTTCAACATACGGAATGCTGATAAATGACCTAATTTCCGAGTTTCGAGCTGTTTTTTCAATTCTGCTCTGTTCAATATTAGACCAAATATTCAATGTGAGATTAATATTTTCTCCAACAAATTTTTGCGGGTAAAACTTCTCACTGAGAGTGTCCTCCACCAGTCAAGTTATTTTGATGAAATATATAATCGGAAAGGAGAATGGGTCAATCAAATTGAAAACTACGCTTTTTTGTATTTTAGTGGGTGGTTACAGTCGAAAAATCCCTATTTTGTTCTTTTTCTAAGATAAATTTGATTTCAAAATTATTCGAATTAAAAAAATATAGTTTGTAACTATATTGGCTAAAACAGGTGAAAGTGGAGAGCCGATTTTCAGTCCTCCTTTTGAAAATATCTTTTTTCCTTAAAATTGAAATCCGTGTTATTCAAACATAACCGAAGTCCTTCTTCGAAATCTACCCACGGAATTTTTGTACGTAGGTAGCGCGGCTTACGGTTTATCCACTTTTTAAACTGTATTATATGTATAAATAAAAATAATTTGAGAAAACTAATGCTCAAAATTTATTAATTAAATATTTAGGTGGTGCTTTTTTATTAAAAACACGTGTTAAATACTCGGATGCTTCAGATGAATATAAATTTTAGTTTGATGTCACGTGTTGGCTTAGCATCATATATACTGCAGCGCCATCTTCAGAAAGTTAATCTGAGGTATGCTGGCTAAGGCCTGGCCAGTGCCTGACTAGCATTTTTTGCTTCTTCTATCTTAATCAGGAACTAACTAAAACCTGACTCAAATACAAGATTAGAACCTAACTAGACTCAAATAATTTTACAAGTCATGAGGTATGAAAATTCTAAGCAGTGCCCTAAAGGTTCCCGATTAGAACTTACTATAGTAGTCGTGTTAGAACCGGAAACGTTTCAAACAATGAACAGAACACTTTAGGTGCAGAACGCGATTGTTTGTATGTTTATCAACTTTATTGAAACACAGATGAAATAAGGAGGCAATATTGTGAAACTTTTTATTTGGACAGATCACTTCTACCAACAATAAATATTTACAAGTCATTGCTTCGTTAATAAAAAAATTAATTATGTACCCACATAATCTATTTTACCTTACTTTATTCACGTTTAAAAAAGGCTGTGTCTAGAAGTACCGAAATTTCGGTATGAATAGCTAAAGACACCAAGGGCTGATATTTGCACTGATATACAAATAACCAAAATTTTTACTTTTTACTTACTAATGACCCAACAATCAAATATTTTACAGTTAATAATTACAAATTTTGCATCATATTATAGTATTTGTATATAGTATTGGTGAGAAAAATATAAATCACTTATTTTTACTAAAATCTCAAAAACAACAGGAGACAACAGAAAGTGTTAAAGGACATTTTTCTATAAACTTTGTAGAGAAACAATAAATCAAACAAATTTTCCAATAAAACAGACAAACTATCAAAAAAAATATGATTGAATTTTTATTCAAATCTTTGTTGGATGAAAATTTAACCATTTTTCTGAAGATTTGTTGTTTTTGATGTAAATATGCATCTGTTTCAGTAAACTATTTCGTTAAAAATTTAACAGTTTATTAAAAAATAATTATTTTTTATTGAAAATTCATATTTTTTGTTTAAAACTCATCTTTTTAGTTAAAAATTCAAGTATCTTCATAGAAAATTTACTTTTTCTTTGAAACTCATATTTTTATGCTGAAAAGTCTAAGTAAAATATTTTTTGGGTGAAAATTTAAATATATTTTTCGAAAATTTGTCTTGTTATTTAAAAATTCATCTCTTTAGGTGAAAATTTTTTTTTCTTTGATAAAAATACAACTGTTTTGATTTAAAATTATTCTTATTTGATTCACGATTTAACTTAGTTTAAAAATTTTATTTGAATCACATTATTAAGAAGAAATTGTTTTATTGGAGATTCTTATTTTTAGTTTAAAATTCATCTCATTGGTTGAAAATTTAAATATTCTGATGCAAATCATAATTTTTTAAATTGGAATTTCCAATGCGTTATTCAAAGTTGAACTACTTTGTGGAGTTATGTTTTTAATTAAGGTTTTTCACTTTAGTTCAAAATTAAATTATTTCTTTTTAATTTAATTTTTTTGGTTGAATATGATATTTAATACAGAAAATTTGTCTTTTGGCTTGAAGGTTCAACAACTTACGTGAACTGTTCTTTTTTAATGAATAAAAAATCTTTATTTGTTTTAAATTTGTTTTCTTGATTTTAAAATTCTTTTCTTTTTGTAATTTTATTACTTTGGTAGAAATATCAACTATTAGACTTTTTTCGTTGAAAATTAATTTTCTTTGTTGAATATGAAATTATTTTATTCAAGATTTTATTGTTTTATTAAAAATTCAAGTATTTCACATATAAATTAAAAATTTGGAAATTCCTTTCCTTACTTTAAGGCTATGTGTCGAATGGGTCACGTGACCAGATTCCTACCTTACTGACACTTTTCTATTTCTTAACTAATTTTTACTTAAACCAACACATCGAGTTAACAATTTGGGATTATATGTAAGAAGCACTAAGACATCGGAGTCTGATCCTAAACTTTAATAATTATGAAAGAAGTGAAAAAAAATAATTTACAAAAAGAACGTTTTTCATCATTTTTAAAATGTATGCCCAGGCCGAGATTTCTTAGTGTTACCTATTTATTATTCTAAATTTTTAACTCGATTTGGTCACGTGACCCACTCATTACATGGCCTTAAGCAAAAAATTTTTTCATTTTGTTGGATTAAATGAAAGAAATATTCGCGTACGAGAAAAAGGTATAAGAAAGAAATGCCGTTTGTGAAGATAAATATCAAAACTATAAATTTGGATGAGATGTACAAAAGAACTGAAGAAACTGTATACTGAAATTCAATCTTTAGGAAAACCTTAGTGTCCATAACTCTGCGTGTTACTCGAAGGTTAATCACGACAGTACTGACGACTGTATTAGGGGCCCTCAGGTTCTTCGCCTATGAGCAATAGGAGAGGGCACAGCCTCTCTTCTCTTCTCACACTTTTATCACACTTATGTAGACATATATATCGTTATAATTGCTGAAATTCCAACACGCCCCCTCAACGATATAATAGCGATATACAAATAAATTTTTCATGCTTTGGTACTTCACAAAAAAAATGTATCTGAAACTGATGAGAAACTATATCTTTGCACAGAATGTAACTTATAAGAAAAATATAATTTCGATAAAAAAAACTTCACAGAAACTACAGTTGATCCTTTCAGGTCCATTAGAAATTTAAATCCTCTGCGGGTATTAAACCTAAGCTTGAGGATCCCTTTTTTGCCTGAATGTCCCTGGGAATTTGGTTCATTGGACTCCGATAATTTATTGATGGCTTTGAGTTAAATAGCAACTCTGTCATTTCACCTCCCTTTCCGCATACTTCGTAGACATTTTTCAAAAATGCTGACGAATCCGTGTACCTCACTGGTGGTATTCCTTTGTTGGATCTTTCAGATCTTCTTGGTGATCTGGACTCTGTCTGCTGACTTGATATCTGTGATGAATTTTCAACCCGAAATTTTGAACGATCTGTATCTGAAGTGAGATCTTGATTTATCACTTGAATCGCAGTTTTATTTTCATTCATAGTGAAAACTGTTTCATGTGTGATGGCCTTTTCTGCGCTGCTACTCCCTTCCGCTTCTGCTTCGATGTCTTCGTCTTCCTGTGTATTGGAATCCCTCGCTGAATCCTCATCATCATTTCGTTTTCCTTTTTCCTTTTGAGACTGTTCTGTAGAATCGAGAACTACCTCTACGTTTTCGAATTTCCTTAAATGAACCTTCGGAAAGCAGAACCGAACGAGCGCGTGGACTAGTACAGCCTAGTAGGAAAGGGAGGGGATAACGTCGCAGAACGAGAGATGCGAGCTCCGAGTCAAAATTTTAATACGTTTTTCAAAACTTAACTCGCGATATCTTCAAAACTAATACAGATTTTTTATTAAAATTTGAAAGAGCAATTCTTCTTACCTTATCGAAGCCTTCGGGATCAAAAAAAAAAGAAATAAACAGCATATAATTAATAATAACTTAATTCTATGCATTCCTATTGAGATTTGTGCTAAAATTTCAGGATTTTGGAAAATTGTTAGGGAGAACTTTTTTCTCAGAGAGTATAGAATTTTTTCTGAAAATTTGAAATTTTTTTATTGATTATTGTGGGAAATATGTACATAAATTTACAAGC
>JAAAKG020077307.1:0-16969 GCA_010014905.2 Druon quercuslanigerum | reverse complement strand
TCCTGCTAATTAATGAACGTATTGCTGGAGGTAGATATAAACAAATATATACATAAATATTTAATATATATATATATATATATATACCTATATATATTTTACCCTAAAAGAGAATTGTGTTGGACACACTTTTTCGCTAGAAAATATTATATATCAGTAGAAAGCACTAGAAAGTCGCTTTATAAGAGAAGAAAATGATTTAATTTTTTGTATAACTAATAGTCGGTTGATCCTCTTATCATAACTACATTTTTATTCTTTAATTTATAGCTCAATTGTTTATTACAAGTCGTAGCTGAGATATAAAATGTTGAACTCATAAGTGTAAGAAAATTAGTTAATAAGCTATTTTATTTTTTTATTATTTGCTTAGAGCAAAAATATAATTTTCTAGAAAGAACGCAATTACGCAATTGTCTTTTTCTTTGGTTGAAAATAAATATAGATTCTTCCTAGGTACATTGCAAAACGTTTATCGTATATCTTCTGTACCTTAATCAATTTATATGAAGTAGAATGTTTTGAATTGAGAGGAAAAATAATTTTTAAACAAAAATAACATATGGTTTGGTGCGTGCGTCAAGTTCCATGTTAGCTCGGTGACGAAGAGCGCATGTGCGAAGTTCGCATGGTCTGTAAGCTGCCACAATACGCTGGGTACACTTGCATGCGATGACGCGTTTTGAAGGGGGTCGGACAAAATTTTTTTCTTAAAGCCCAGTGGTCAGACCATGTTTATTATATGTTTTAAGGTGGCTGAGACCTTTAAAATACCTCGTAATCAGGGCCGTCTTTAGAACCGCAATCACCGCGAGGAGTTTCTTTAAAAATCAAAACCCTGACTTGCTGGAGAATTTTAGACTTTTGATTCGGATTTAGCAACCTTAAAAATTCGGTTTCAGCGATCCCAACATCATATAGTAAACACGTTCTGATCTCCAGACCTGGAACAAGATTTTTTGTGTGACTGTGTAATTCTTTGGAAACTTGTGGTACAGAAAAAATTATTGCATGTAAGTTATTATAAACTTATAATAATTTTCCTCAAAAATTATTTCTTAAGTAATTGAAACAGAACTTGTTTTAGATTGTTTCTGGAAAAGACTGGCTGGGATACCGACAAATAAGTAAAGTCTTGCGAATCATAATACATTCATTTTTTATTATGATTTGTGATCAAAACTTATTCGTAATATTTTAAGATGGTTTCGAAACATATATTTTTTTATAACATTTCATCTAGTTGAATGGATGACGTGGAGGATTGTGGTGAACATGCTGTACTTTAAAATAATTCAAGATTGGACGAAGTCGGCCTACCGGAACTTCCGACATTTCATACTTTGTCAATTGTGTAATCCTTCCGCTGCGCATGTTTATTTTTATCCGTCCTATGCCGCCAATACGTGTATTATATGTATATATTCCAGCAAGATGATTACTACTCTCCAATACTGCAAAGACGTCGCTAGCAGGTGTCGATAATACAATTAGCTCTTGCATGGTTATCGGTCTATAGTTATTCGATCCGTGGTGCAATAAAATTGATTTATCCGCAGGAAAAGAATATCTTTGTAGTTCGAATACTTGGTTTGCATTTCTTTTTGGAATTAGCCGAATAAACTGAAGCTGGTCAAGATCATATCCAGATCCATCAGAAGAAGGAAGCCTGGTAGGTAGAGCCATGCACCTGAAAGATAAACTGGACCTGTAACCAACTGGCGGCTCGGCAGGAGGCAGGGACCTGGCAAAATAATGAAGATTGTCAGAGAAAAAGTAACAGGAGATTTATTAAAAGAAGTGACTAAAGTAATATTTTTATTTAAAGAAGCCCTCATAGTGACTTCATCTAAAAAGAGAGAATAAAAAGTGAATAAAGTAAAAATAGACAAAAAGTTACGTTATTAATTGAGTGCAATCTACGACTATTGATAGACATAAGCGTAGTACATCTTTCTCGTTATTTAAGCTACAAAAGTAACTAAAAATGTTATTTAACGATAGCTAATTTTTGTAGCGCAACTCACCCATGACTACTGTTTGTATGCTCTACTCTATAGCCATATAAGAGTTGGCGATTGGGGCCTACTGGAGTTTCCCTGATTTCATCTGGGGTCAATGATGTAACCTTGCCATTTTTCATGTTGATTTTTGCCCGCACTTTAAAGTGAAAGTTAGTATCGTATTTATATATTCCAGAAAGAGTATCATTGCTGCCCAATATTGCAAATACTTCCCCATCAAATGTTGAAAGTACAATTTGTTCTTGAGTTGTTATAGGCCTGTACTTATTCACTCTGTCTAGGACTTCAATTTGTTTATCGGCAGGAAAAGTAAATCTTTGAAGTTGAAATTTCCGCTGTGGATTTTGATAGGAAATAAGTCGAATAAATTCAAGTTGATCAAGTCCATAGCCATGTACTTTAGAAAAAGGAAGTCTGGTAGGTAAAGTTCTGTATATGGCTGAAGGAGACCGGGACCTTGCACGAATAGAAGGTTCGGCATGAGAAGAAGACGCGGTCGAGGAGTCGGGTCTGTCAAGTGGATTTTGTCTTTCAGAAGCAGAAGAAGATGGGTCGCCACGAGGAGCGCCAGGAATAGGGGCTCCATTAGGCAAACATTCAAATTGTGAACTTATCTCTGCAAAAAGAAATAGGCAATTAAATATTTTTGAAGAAAAAATGTATTTTAATTACTAATGAAACTGCTGTACAAACTTAAAAGGTACATAAATGATATTGGCGAAAAAGTTTGACTTTTTTATTGTCAATTTTAATAGAATAACTCGAAGCCGCAATGTTACTCATGTATCTTTTTAGTTTGTACTTATATTTACCAACAGAATTAAGGATGACCAACACGGTGAACAGCAGGCTATAAACGACCCTCATTTTTCGCAATTATAAGACAAACTGATTTTTATACTAATAAAGAATTTTGCTAACCATGTATCTGATTAACATACATTTATTTTGTTGCACGATATAGGGCCCAGACGTCTACCGCGTGTCGAAAAGTTATTTTATAAAGGAACTTTTATTGGTTGTCCCGTTCTGGTATAGATAAGGGCGTTGTAAGCAACTTTTGAACTGCCTGAAACTTTGGCGAAACCGCGAAACAGGTGTATTTACGAAGTAATGATCAAGATGATGAAATGACAAAATATTCTGTAAATGCTTTGAAGTTTTTAAATATTTTTAATCTATTTAACAGTATATACGATAACTCTCTAAAATTGAACAAATCCAATCGCTCTTTATCACACTTTTTTAGGTCAAAAAAGTAGGCACTAGTTCGTTAACCATCCATTTTAAATAAAAATTTAAAGAGTTAAGCATTTCGAAATTGGTGTAACCATTTTTTTATAAGATTTCAAAAATCAATCAAAATGTTGGGCCAAAAAAATGTGATATGACAAATTTTCGTATTTTTTTGAAAAATTAAAAATTCAAATTTTTATTGTACGAAAAATAATCAAAAATCAAAAATTCCATTTTGTGATCAAGCTATACAAGATACAAAAAAAGATGATTGAACACAAATTTAGTTCCCAAAAAGATATTTAAATTCCTTAAAAATCACTTCTGGATATAAGGCGTAATTTTTGTTTTATTCGGGAAAAATACATTGAAAATTGAAAACAAGAACTTTCGGCAAAAGAAATCAAGTTACGAAAAAAGATCTGACCAAATTTTTTTACGCGGTAAAAATAAATCCATATAATATTGTTTACAGCATGTTATATAAAAATATTACTATGAGGGAAAAAACGAGTCTATACATTTTATGATATCATTAAGAGCAATTCTGCATTAAAGATAAATATAACATAAATAATTAATTTAATCTTATGCTAAGTGGACGGTTACATTGGCCAATACAAGTCATAACGCAAGATTAAGGAATTATATAAATTGCATTAATAGATTTTAATAAGCTAAATTTCTCCTTCCTTTTTATAAGAAACTAATGTCGGCCCAGCCTAAACAACTAACTTTGGCAATCTACAGGCATAGTCAGACGAACAGTTCCGACTCCAATTACGCTTACAACTGACAGTTCGGTTCTTGCACAGGGCGCATCGGTTTTGCAAACGATTGCCGTCACTGTTTTTTTTGGTATATTAGGAAAAATTCGGCTCTAGGGCCATTTTTAATTAAAAACTTGAAAACAACAACATAAGCGACCTGCAAGAGGTGCGTGATTTTTTTCAAGGAAGCCGACAACAGCTAACGAGTCACGTAACTTCATCAACCACTGTTATTGTCAACGATCAGCGAGGATACAGAATCGCCGTGCAGAATCGACGCGATAGAAAATATATGGAAACCTACATGCGCAATCAGAACCGGGACCGAATCGTGCTGCAAGCTGATTGGTCGACCATTCCAATCTTAATTGTAATCGGAACCCGAAGCCGCTCTTCTGAATACGTCGTCAGAGGGACCGACTATCAGCTCAACGTTTGGCTTACTATAGGAAGAACTGTAAAAGATTAGTCGATACGACCCCAAGAGGACGGGTTCCACGAAGGATAGGCTATATTTTCGTTACCGTTAAGCATTGTGCTAACTTTATTTAGCTTAGTTTTAAGGAGGAATAAATAACCTATTATTTTTCGAAACATTTCTTACAAATTCAAAAGTCAAATCTTTTGTATTACAGTTTGTAATGTAAATTAGGTTTCTATAACTTTTAAAACAAGAAATTTTTAAAGATTTTTATTTCTTCGAACACTTCTAGGTTTTTTACTAAATTTCATACAAAATAAAGTTAGCCTAATTCCTAACGGTAAAGAAATGATAGCCTATTCTTCGTAGAACCCATCGAAATATTCTAGTCGATTCACAACTGGATGAATTCCCTTGATTGAATTAGATAGGATACCAGGCAAATTACGACGCAGAAATCATTAATTGCGGAGAGCTTATAAATTTTGAAAAATTACAAATATCTTATAATATTATATTCACCAATAAAATTAGGGATGACCAATACGGCAAATGCTAGGTTATTAACGACCCACATTTCTTGCAATTGAAAGTGAAACTGTAAGCTAATAAATAATTTGTCTAGCAATGTATCTGATAAAAATTCTTGTGTTTTATTAGACCCTATATCATATATGGTATCTTGTTTACCTCACAAGAGGCTAGTTTGGGAAAAATAAAGCAGCAGTTAATCGGAATCTTTGATTTTTATTGGTTTACTTTTTATTCTTATCGCGTATGTGATAAGTTTTCAATGAATAGAGTAAACCTTCAAACTGCGGTTGTACCGAAAATAGCGGGTCGATTACAAATCAATCAATACTATCAAAAATGACAGACAAATACAACCCCGTCTTTGAGTGTTTTATTTGCCATGCAGTAATTCCTAGCAATGCAGGCGCGCGCAGTTTCTTAGTTCCAGGGCAAAAGCCGATTGCGCATTTTGCCTCGGAATTCCTCGGAAGGCCCGCAGTACTTAGTCGAGTTTATAACGCAATATTATGCAGTGTTTTGACCCTACTGACTCAGTTGCAAGGCTATCTGCAGGCCTTTTTTTCATTTTCTCTTAAAGATGATTTATTAAAATAGAAATTAATGAAAAACTTATCACAGATATTCAGAAAATTCTCATAATTTTCTCTACCATTTTAATTTCTTTGAATTGCAAGTTATAGAATGTCAATTCCTTTTGAATAAAGTTGTCTAATTTTAAAAATTTTACTGTCAAGTTTTGCAATTTTATGAGCATCTGATTTCAAATTTTTCAACTTAAAATACTTTGATTTTCCAATATTCTTTTTAAAATATTTGACCTAATTTACAATTTTTCAGTATTTTTTTTTATTTTGAAAGCTTTCAAATTGAAATTGTGAATTATAATAACCTATTGACTCCATAACGAGCTAAGGATTATTTTTTTGTATAAAGCAGGCTGGCTGCAGGTCCGAGAGAACGTGGAAATCAGAAAAAATACAGGGACTTTTTCTAGTCAGAGAAAGTTACTTCCTTTGAGAAAATGCAAAAGTCATTTAAAATTTCTTAAAGTCATTGATATCCTAGAAAACCTTAAAACTGATTAACCTAAAATATTTCAAAGGCTTTGAAATCCATGTGCGTCCCGGCACAAAGTGAGGTTATTATTTTTAATTCACCAGAAATTGACTTAGTTTTATACTTACCTATAAGCCTATTTGCCTTAACGACAATCCTACCTTTCCGTTGGTGCTACTGCAGGAAACTTAACTCAGATTATAAAACTAAACAATACTGGCATGACCTATAAGCATTCATTTTTGAGATCACCCTACCTCTAAGTCGTAGTCTAAGCATAGGGGCGTAAGTTTGTGATCGGCCAAAAGGGCACTCTGAAAGCGATAACAAACTAAACGCGTATTCATTGTGGTAGGAAAAATCTATCGGTAGTCATGCTGAATCAGAAGAGCCGTATAAGAATAGGTAATTCAAAAGGGTTATTCAAAAGAGTAAACAAAATAGGTAACTGAAGGTTCTAAAAATAACTCTAGGGCAAAGAAATGTTGCATATGGTTGATCGTAATCCATATTCAGAATCTCAGAAAGGGGTTGAAGGTATTAAATAAAAAGGGCAATCATAACTTTACAAAAGGGTAGCTATATTCTATAATCAATTTAACAATAAGGGGTGGTCATATTCCAATGAAATAAGGGGATAGTCAAATTGCGAAAAGGCGAAATAGTTCAGGCACCTAGTACTTTTGTTCCACAATAATTCCGTTCTAGAGTTTTTTTTGCGAAAAATCTTTATTGAGGGATCGTATATAACATACTAATAATGCTACTTCGAGCTCAAGGGGAACCCCGGCTTTTTTTTACATTTCCAGAAATCATGTTTGCGTGGGCGGATGATTCAAAATGCATTTTCGAGCAAAATGTCCAACAGATGAAAAAAAGAGAACCAAATCATGGGAAAATTAAAAAAAATCAGCTGTGTTAATTATTATTAAAAATGATTTGTTTATTGACAAAAAATAAAAATCCAATTTTCAATTAATTACAGTGACTTTTTGCACATTAGCAAAAAAGAGCCAGATTACTCCTCGAGTTCGAGATAAAATTTTGAGTATGTTATATAGGACACCGTAATGAAGCGTTTTCACAAAAAAACTGTATACCCTAATTACTGTGGAATTTTACTCTTTTCTCTGACGTAATGCCTGGACTAAATCATAAGTCATCAAGTCATAGCTCAACAAGAGAGGAAGCCATAATTAATGAAAAAAAGGGAATAGTCAAAATGTTACAAAAGAGGATAGTCGGAATGCACCAGGAACGGGTAACACATTTAAAACAAAGGGGCAGTCAAAGCTTAGCAAGAGGACATAGTCAAAATTTTACAAAAGGAGATTGTCAGAATTCACTAGAAACAAATAATAGAATTAACAAAAGGGGTGGTCACAGTTAAGTAACAAGGAGTAGTCAACGTTTAACAAAAGAGATATTTAAAATTTATCAAAAGGGGGATAGTGAAATCTCACTAGATAAGGATAATTAATTTAACAAAATGAGGTAATTCACAATTTAATAAAGCAGGGTAATCATAATTCAATAAAAGGCGAAGCCATAATCCACAATTTATAACCAAACATTTTTTAAAAAAAGTGTCAAACACAATTCAACAAAAGGGGTAGTCAGAGTGTCGTCAAAATGGGGTATTATGAAAATATTTATGAAAATACAAGAAATTATATTTTAATTCATTTTGTAAAAATTGTGTAGGACCGAGTTTGAGAACGATCTAAACTAATTTTTTAATATTTTTATTAATTTAGATTTGCCGAATTCAATTGCGAAATTGGATTTCGAAACTCTAAAGCGAATGTAATTTTCTGTTCCAATCATCCAAAAATTCTAAACTAGATTTTACAAGCTTAATTTAGATACATGTGAAGTAAATGGCAGTAAATAAACTCGATTATTTTGACATTTCATTCCTAATTCAACTTTCCAATTTTATAAAATTTGAATACATTTGCAGCAAATAAGAAGAATATAAAAGAATTCAACAAACCTTATAAAATACTAAAGTTTCAAAAGACTATGATAAAAATGATAAAAAGGAACCCGCAGCAAATATACATAAAATGGCTGTCAGTCGATTTTGATTAAACTTCGTAAAATTGTAGTTCTCAGTGTCTCGTTCAAAAGTTTCATGGGGCACAAAGTCCGAAAATGGACAGTTTTCCAGTTATAGAGGGTTAAAAATCCAACCCGTCTAAGAAACATTACCAAATATCTTAAAATCTGCAGCTCTCAGAAAAAATTAGGACAAAGGTCATTTATCAAGGTCAGTTAATGTGAACTTGTCATTTATTGCCAATATTTAGCCAATGGAGACCAGATATGAAGAGGAAATCAATAAAGAACCCATAAAGGCAAGAAATAAGAATGACTTAGTCAATAGCCAGCCAATGAAGGAAAGTCATGAGAAGCATGTTTTCAACACACGTCCTTCTAGACTCCGACATAACTGACGCCCTTTTTAACCCTACATGTGATGGTGTTATTCTGTTTTATTTTCTCTTTTAACCATGTTACTTCATGGATGAGTAAACGTTAGACCCGCTACATTGTATAGTCAGTCTAATTTTTATTTATATGGTGTTAGTAGAGTGTGTATACTAAACTACTTCCTAATTAAGTACTTACATTTAATAATTTTATATCTTTAATCACAACAGAATTTAGAAATCTCTTACGGTGTTACGTTTGTCATAGACGATTTTCTCCTCGTCTGATGACTCGAATCGACGGACATGGGAATGATGGCAAAAGGAAAATCGCTATTCACAGACAAGATAGAGTACGAAGACCGCTATTAGAAGTTGCACATCTGACAAAGATATGCTCTAATGGAAATTGATCGATTTTAAACGAAATCGCTGCTATAGAGAAGGATCCCACATGTTTAATACTGAATGTATTAACGCAGCCTACAAGTAACACTTGCCTTTTCTGCAATTCCGCTGTTAATACACGAAGATTATCAGTCGAATGCAAAGTAAATGTTTTTATTTTATGCAATATTTACATCCCGGAAAGGTAAGATCATGTCTGCATCATTTAAATGATGAAGGTTTCATTCTGCAGCCACTTTCACAGGGCTTACGTTGCATTAACAGGCCACACGTAGTTAGAGGCCCACTGCTGCAAGCATTTATGCAAGGACTTCGTAACGTAGCTTTAAGTCAGACTAGACTTGTTGAGGAAAATAGCCTGTCTGACACTGAATTTGAATGTTTTTGTCCTGTAACCAAAGAACAGTTTCGAGAATAGTTCCACGGTCAGACAATCCTTAATGTACCAAATTTTAGGCCCTCTTTTGCTAATTTTTTATTATTATACGACTTTGTGTAAATGTAAAATACTAGTTAGAAAAGTGGAATCTGATTATGATAAGTGAATCCTGGGCAGATGAAAAGGACTGGAAAGGGATAAAAAGGCTGTTAGTTCTGTTAGCAGATGATAAGAAGGGGATGAACCTAATGATGAGAAACTCTGAAGAGTGTGGAATTTGTGGAATTTGTGGAGGAGTTTTGTTACCTAGGTTTTTGATTTGAGGCAGAAGGGGGAAACGAGTTGCAGTTAAGGAAAAGAATTCAATGTGCGAGTAAAGTAATGGGCCAAGTATGGGGTATAGGAAAGAGAAGGTTCAAGGACGATTGGAGAATGAGGTGCTGGTTATTTGATGCGTTGGTTTGCGCGGTATTGTGTTATGGAGTGGAGATCTGGGGATGGAAGGAATATAGGAAACTTGCATGCATGAGCGATTCTTGAGGTGGGTTATGGGTGTTAGCTGGAGTTGCCCAGGATACATGTTAAGGGAAGAATTAGGCAGAAAAGAATGGTTACTAGACAAATTAAGAGAGCCTGAAGGTTTGAAGAGAAGCTAAAAAGGGGAGTGAAAAGCAGAATAACACAAGCATTTTTGGCCAAAATTTGAAAGAATGAAGGGATAGGCAATTTATGAAATCCAAAGGAAAGGAAAAAGAGAGAGAAATAAGAAGTGTTTGTAATATACGAAAAGGGGCTATGAAATGGCAGGACATAGAGTTAGAGATATTAGTAAAACAAGGAAAAGAGAGATGGACAAAGATGATGGATTTTAGGTATAAAATATGGTATATGATGGTAAAAGGGTTCACGAAACCACAATGTCTGTAAAAAATCAAAAAGGAAGAAAAATGGAGTAGAGTTGTACGGTTTAGAATGGAAGAAGGAGTGAGAGCATGCAAGTACTGGATGGATGAAGAGGAGAATCTCTGTAGAGTATGTTGATACGAGATGGAGTCATTGGCACATGTATGTAACACGCTAAAGCTTAATTTGGCGCGAAACGGGATTAAATTCAAATTTTTGAATGGTTCCAATTAAAATTTTTTACTGCTTTATCTTATTCAAGGATACTTATGGATTCTACACTATTATAAAACATCTCCACTGGTCCGTTCCGAAACTAAGGGTTCGGAAACTCAATACTTCGCCAAAAGTCCTCTTTTTCTGCTGTGGAATAGTATTTTAGGAAAATCGGTAAATAAATTAAGAAACAGTCGACTTTGAATGATACAATTGGCAAGACTGGACTTAATTAATTATTTCAAATTTACAAAAAGACAAAGGAGAAAACCAGGCGCGTCCAAGTACAGAACCGAGATTTTTCCTACTGAATAATTTCGCATTTTTTGATGTTAGGTTTGGTAACGTCGCAGCGGTCCTTAGCTCCCCACTCTTATGTGCTTTCTCTCTCTGACAAATTACATGATCTCCCCATCTCGCTCTATATATCCCTTCTCTAGCTATGGTTAATTAGTTGCCTTTACCTAATACGTCTTCTCACGAAAAAGCTAGCGATAAGGTTCAGGCGTTCGAATTGTTTATAATATAATTTCGTAGAATCAACTGTCCGGAGGTCTTAGCAGTACAAAGGATAGACAAATCCGTCCTCCGCTTGGTCCAATTTAACGAGTTTCTGTCGCCAATCTGATAACTAACATAAGATTTGTATTTCCTGTTGTCAAAATACTCTACGCCTAAAAGGTCATAATCATTATTTGATTATTTTAGCTTTACTCTACTTAACCATTACGTAACAAATTTATGCGCTCGTTACACTCACCTTTGTAATAAAAAGGCCCTTCCATAGAGTGTATTTTTCAATTAAGTTGCGAAATCCACGCATTAAATTTGGTTCGTATTTTTCAGTGATAAAAATTGCATTTAACTCTTCAAATGAAAAAAATTCAGGAAATAAGTGGTGTCCTATGAATCAGCCTCTAATATTAATTGTTTCAAGTTTTGCCATAGCTACGTTTGAAATCCGCCACAATGAAGGTAAGTTTAACTATCGTTACTCCTTCAACCACTATCAATTCCGGGCTCATGATACCGCAAAACAACTTTATGGCTATGCGGGTAAACTGTCAAAATATTCAAACACAGAAATTTGCATTGCAAGAACTAACACTGAATTAACACTGATGTACATGTAAGTGGCTGAGATTCTTCCCTTTTTAGGCGCCTGGGTCTTCTTGGTTCGATCAAGCTTCGTATTGAGGGCGTTAATACGCGTAGCCTACGAAGCAGCGAATAATTTTTCCAAGCCCGTTCCTTGGTGGAAGGGATGGCTCGGTAGTGGATTTGTAAGCACTCCCCTGAGAAATTGGGCGCGGATTTAACATCGGGAGTATAGGGCTTACGGCCCCAGGTATCCCAAGTGGCCTTAAAACCACTAATGCTACAACCACTGTCCCTATCTACTATCTAGCGAAACCACTGCCAAGGGAATGTAATAGAAAAATTATTCGCTGCTTCGTAGGCTACGCGTATTAACGCCCTCAATACGAAACTTGATCGAACCAAGAAGACCCAGGCGCCTAAAAAGGGAAGAATCCCAGCCACTTACATGTACAGAAGAGGACATGTGAGTGTTAACAGCGGGGTCCTCGTGTAGGTTAATTCTTCTTTCCTTTACAATTAAATTAACGTTAAAATATATTTCTTTTCTTAGCTTTTGTACTGAATCACGACTAGCCTTATTTCTATTATCTTATTTCTTGTGTCATATATTTTGTTTATACGTTAATTAAAATTTTTAGGAATGATTTATTAATACTATCTATATCTGAAATGGAATTTCAATCAAATTGGTGAAATACATTGGTGAAATTTATCCTTATAGCTCTTCATGACTCAATCTTATTCAAGACTTAATCTTTTTAAAATTTAAATTTAATTCATTTGAAATTTCCTGATACTATATCTTGATAATTATTTTCAATGAAACCCCAGGCAAAGCTTATAAAATTTATTAAGTTCATCTTAATATCTAAATAATCATTTTTTATGCCATAAATTGCGTTGATGCAAAGGCGACTACTATTGGGAAAACTAAAAGAGCCATACGTCACATTTAATAAAAAGCATCCTTTCTGCGATATTGGGTTTTCCTAATTTGCGGAATCAAGACCCACAGAGTGCATTTTGGCTGGCAGTACTGGCACGCATTCAGTCCGCGTTTGTAAAATCCATCAAAATCCGAAACTGATGATATCTGGAGCACGACTGAATCAGCTTGCAGAAGCCAAAACTGCGAATCATTTTCTTGGATTCTACAAAGATATTTTAAAAACAATGATATGCAGAGTTTTAAAAACAATAGCAGAGTCTTTGAAATACTTGTTTGAGGAGAAATTTAATAACCAAATTACATACAAGCAATGGACAGTAACTGATCGTTCGATGTTAGAATCTATCGTACATTCTGCTGTTGACTACGTTCTAAAATTCAGCGGAACATTACCTGAACTTTCGAAGTACGATTTTCTAGCAGAGGCGCAAAGTAAGTTTTTAAAAGATATTAAAGAATCTCTAGGACCAGGAGTTTTTGTGATAATCTGTGATTTTGGCGAAAACTTTTCTTCTGTAATTCAAGACTGTGTTCAAGATTATTACTGGAGTAATGAACAAATAACGATTAACCCGTTCGTTGTTTACTTTCAAGAAAATAGGGAATCAAAACACAATATTATATGATAATTTCTGAATGCCTTAATCACGATGCAACTGCTGTCAATTTGTATATCAAGAAATTGATTGAAGAATTAAACAAACGACACGCAGTAACAAAATTAATTTATTTTACGGACGGAGCTGCATCGCAATATAAAAATAAGTATAACTTTAATAATTTTGCCTACCATAAACAAGATTTTGGAGTGAAAGCTAGATGGAATTTTTTCGGCACGTTAAGTGGCATCTTAAGCGTGGTGCTGCAAAAGCGAATCTTCAAAGACCACTTGACAATCAATTTACGACTCCTCAATCACTTTATGAATGGGCCAAAGATGCACTGCCCAAAATAAAATCTATTTATTGTACTGCAAAAGGTTGTGAGGAGAACGTACAGGTTTTGGAACGTCGGTTTTTGTAAGCTCAGACAATTAATGTCACGATCCAAAATGTTAAATATTCAACAAGGAAGAAAAGCTCGACGCTGTCGATCACGCCGCTTAGCCAAGGCGGGTGAGTAAAGGTGCACGCTTCGGTTTAAAAGCGCATAACTCGGCAACCAGAAGAGGTTACAAGCTTTTTTTTAAATGAACCATAAAAGCATAAGGAATAATTTAAATGAGAAAAATTTTAAAAAAATACGAGCTCAAAACGAAAAATCGAAATTTTTTCGAAATTTTTTCTTTCAAATTCCGACTTTTAATTCTTCATTTTTATAGAAAAAGGGTACTTTATTTTACATAAAATCCACAAATTTGATAAAAATCGGTTAAAAGATTTCTAAGGTGAAGTATTTTCAAAACAATTCATCAACAAATTTCTAAGTGACGTAATTTCTACAATTTTGAAATTTTCTCAAAATGATTTTACCACAATGTCTTACCTATCTAACACTATTATTTCTTCCAGTTTAAGGAGAATCGCTGATCTAGTTAACAACTTTGATATTCCTGACCTGGAACCTCTCTTTTACCAATTCAGTTGTTCCAAAATATATTTAAACAATAAAAAGTTACTGCCCAAAAAGGTGTTCAACTTTACCTACTAATCGTATAAAGCAATGTGAAATTTTGATTCAATGAGAATCTTTGCTCCTAAATTTCAAATTTTTCTCAGGTTATTTAAAAGTTAGTTGGACACGTTAATGCCTAAATAAGAAAAAATTTTACAGGAACTTTGAGTTCCTAGATTTTGATGATGCCGCTGTACATTTTCATTGTGGCAAATATATTTCGTAAATAAGGGACAACTGGAAATGGCCTTTTATGACATTGTTCAAACATTGTTACATGTGCTTTACAGTGGATGATTAATAACAATTTTTAATCTAATACATAATTGTTATCTGTTGGGGGAGTGGAAAATATAACATAGATAATAAACAGTCACGTCTTTCTGGTACCCTGCCTTCGATTCCTGAAGTAGGGGTGATCGTGTTCGTCAGGCCGAACAGCATGGTGGCAGATTTCTTTCATGAAATTGATGCGATTCCAAGAAAATAGCTGAGTACAATTTAATTTTAATCACTTTCGTACAATATATACGTATAAGATGGAATATTTTGCTCTACCTAGCAGTAACCAGTGACTAGAATAGAATCTATTATAACGTTTTTTGAAATCAGGAAAATTTTGAGAAACAATACAATCGAGACAGATTTTCTAGTTCGGTTTAGAGAACATGGTGTATTATCAAGTAAGATCTTGAAATTCCATGAGAATATAGATTTTAGCTTTACACTAGGAGAGCAGTAGGATACAGGATAGACTTGTTAAAGTCACTTTCAAATACCAGAAGGGAATTTAAACTGCCTGGTAAATCAGATATGCGCGAGTTTGTCCAGCTTAACTGTTGAAATTTAGAGAGCTTTCGAATAACTTGTACAAAATTGCGGACTAATCAGATTTCCCCTCTATATGCGAGCATGAGCAAATCATGGGCGCAAATCATAAGCCAAATAGCGCAAGTAGTGGGAGAACCACAAATAATGTGCGTACTGTACGTGTGAGGACGGTTTAAGAAGAGTGTACACTTATCGGACATCAACTTATCGGACTTGTACTGTAATTAAGGCACATACTAAGTTTAAGCTTCATGAATACCTGAAGGCTATAGAATTTATCTTTCATTAGATTTATTTTCGCTTTAACGGTCATAATTATAAGAAAATATTTGATGCACCCATTGATAGCGTAGTCACACCGATGTTTCCTGGTATGGTTACGGAGGATACTTAGGTGGAGGTCTTTGAGGAATTGAATGCAGTACAGGGCATGGGGTACCACTGTTGGTACGATATATAGATGATTCGTTTATTTGGCTTTTTAGTAATAGGGTACATGGGCTATTAGATTGTTTCAATTGAAATATGAGAGACCTACATTCACCGTTAGATCAGAGATTAATACTAGAATTAACTTCCTGGATGTGATGCTTGTTTGGGACAACGAGGGTAATGATAGAACGAATTAATTTATAAAAACGACTTTCTCGGGTAGAAAGCTCAATTTTCATTTATTACAGCCTATTGGGTTGACGATAGGTATTGCTAAAAAATTGGCAGAAAGTGTTATAATGGTTTTTCTTTTCTCCTGTCCTCTTGAATGAATAATTTTTCTCTATAGAGCTACCCAAAGGTCGCTTTGTTGTTTTGTGTCAGTTTGTATTTCAACTCACTTCTATATTTAGACATGGCTGTTGATGTTTTATCACTGTGAAAGCATTGTTACGCTTGAGATTTGTTTGAATAGTTGGGATTGCTCTCTATAGCATTTACGGCTTCTAGTCGAATGGCTGATATGAAAAAAACATGATATGAGTCATTGGATTTTAATTGTGACAAGGTTCGTCTTCCCTTTCTTTTTTCAATTTATTAGCCAGTGACTAATTCAAGTTACAAATGAGACGAAGATGTTATAAATTAATAATACTCTAATGATATATTTTTATATATTATAGAGCGGTGAATATTATAATCTATCGCGTAAAATATTTCAGAGAGCACGTCAGAAACAGAGAAATGTTTTATATAAAAATTGTAGGAGACAAAGGGAGGCATGCATTGATACCAATGACCCAGACCTTGAAAGCAATGTTCAAGGTTATTTGAAGTTCCATGTGATTTTTTCTAACGGAAACCCCTAATTTTCACCCCTAATTTAAAAAAACGTAAAATTTTACGTACATGATGTTGTATTGGTCAAGGTTGTTTCAAGGTAAGATGAAGGTCAAATAGGCAACAAGTACATAGCGAACGAGCAATATCTCAAAATGTACGTAAGATAACAAAAAAATGTTCAGACAAAAGTAGTAGGAGACAATTTTGTGCGAGTACCGTTTATCTTGAAGGCGATTTTTAAGGTCACTTGAAGGAAAAAATGAATTTTTTGTAATGGAAACTTCTACTTTTTAACCCGGATTTGGAAAGGACCGAAAAAGATACAAAAAATTTTTTGCATTTTTCAGGCCGCGTCATGGGCTCTTAAATATTCAAACGTTGAGGCTTCAGCGATGCTAGTGATCAGCGCTTCTGTACCAGTGTGGATTAGTATCTGACCAATAATGACATTTGTGTCTGTTTAAAGCTTCAGTTTCTTAAATGTAGCCTCGTGAAAATGGTCCAACCGTTACAACCGTTACAAATAGTTTAATTAACAAAATAACTGTGAACCAAACTGTAGCATAGACAGCCAATATGTTAAACTCTTTATCAAACAGCATGAACTATAAACTAAATTTCCTCTTATTATGCTATAAACTACATTCCGATACAAATAACGTACATAAAAATGATTGACCTAACAAATCGTAAGCATAAACATCTAAATATGGATTCCGCGCTTATTAAGACCTTTTAATAAAAGAGGTTTCATTAATTTCGAAAAGGTTTCCGGCTTTCAATTTGAGCGGGAAAGTTTTGAATCCACAACGTGAAC
>JAAAKG020077296.1:0-16975 GCA_010014905.2 Druon quercuslanigerum | reverse complement strand
TTTTATTATAATTAATTATTTCGAAAGATTTAAAAGATTTCAGCATATTTCAAAGATTTTAATTGACTTTTACAGTATTTAAAAAACTTCCAGGGAGTATTGAGGAATTTTACAATATTTAAAGGATTCATTTGATTTTAAAACAAAAATTAAAAGGTTCTATAAGATTATAAAAAAATTTCTATAGATTTAAAAGATTTTATAGGATTTTAAGACCTTTATTAGATTAAATGGAATTTCACGGAACCTTAGATAATTTTCAAGATTTCATCATTTTTGAAGGAATTTTGAAAGATATTACAAGTTTCAAGATGTTGCACAAGATTTTTCTCATTTATTTGGGGGGGGGGGGGGATTACCAGGGACTTTACAAGATTACAAGATTACAAGATTTTTAATTTGAAAAAGTTTTATTTCTTTTGCAAAATCTTCTGCGTAAAAAAATGTTACAGTAATGAGATTCTGGGCTTTGAAAATTTGTGGCAAGAAAAAATAAAAAATTGGTTAGGGAAATATTAGTAAATTTTGGAATTAAAATTTTTCAGCCAATCTGGTATTATATTCTTGTCAATAATTTACTTAAATAGTATAATATAATCATTTGATAATAATTAAATTATAATTTGGCTATTTTACTGAAAAAGCGTCTTTTTAGATTGAAAATTAAACTATTTTAACAGAAAATTAAGTTTTTCTGGAAAGTCCATATTTTTCTGTTGAAACTTTAACTGAAATCTTTCCTGCTTTAAAATTCATTTTTTTTTTGAAAATTCGTCTTTTGTATACTATTTTATTAAAAAATTATTTTTTAAGAGATTAATTTAGTTAAGAGTTCGCCTATTTCGATAAAAAAACTAGTCTTCTTGGTTCAAAATTCTTCTTTTTTGGTTGAAAATCCAAACTTTTCAAAATTAACATTTTTATTAGATATTGAACCTTTTTACAAAAAATTGATGTTTTTGGCTTGATTAAGAATTTTGATTAAATTTTTTTCTTTCTTTCCAGAAATATCATTATTGATTGACAATTCGTTTTTTTAGTTAAACATTTATTTTAAACTTTATTTATTTATTTTTAAATTTATTGATTCGGTTGAAAATTGATTTTTTTGGTTAAGATTTCACTGTTTTTTGAATATCTTAAACTATTTTCTTAAAATATACGTATTTTGTTCAAAATTCATTTTTTTGTTGGTGTAAAAAATCAATCTTTTTGGTTAAAAATTCTTCCTTTTGGTCTTAAAATTCTTCTCTTCAGGTAGAAATTTCTTTCTCTTATTTATAGAAATACAAGTATTGCATTTTTCGTTAGAAATTGATTTTTCAGGTCAAAATTTCACTGTTTTGTTCTAACTTCAATTATTTGGTTGAAAATTCAACTCTTTGGTTGAAAATGTGACTACATTGATAAAAATTCGTGTTTTTTAATTTTTTTTTAATATCTACTAATACTTTTTTTGATCAATCATCTGTTTGATGAACATTCAATTTCTTATAAAAAATCCATCTTTTGACTCAAAAATTCAACTATTTGTTTGAAAATGTAACTTTTTTATGAAAATGTGTGTTGTTTTGTTTTGAAATATCAACTAATATTTTATTTTGAGAATTCATCTTTTTGGTGAATATTAAACTTTCTTATAAAAAAATAATCTTTTTGACTCGAAAATGCAACTATTTGTTTGAAAAATCAACTTTTTTTGGTTGAAGTTTAAATTTTTGGTAATTAAGATCTTTTTTGTCAAAACTTTATCTCTAATTTAATTATTTGATATTTGAAATTATTTTAAAGAAAGTCTTAAAAAAGTCAAATTTTTCAACAAAACTTTATAAGAAGGCTTAAAAAAAGCCTTCTTTAAAAATCGTATTAAAAAACAACTTTCGGTTCTTTTAACGGCATCAAAAGTTCGATTCCTGGTCAACCGAAAAAATTAAATTGTTTGGTTGAAAATTCAACTGTTTTTTTTTTAAGTTAAATTTTTCTGATAAAAAACATGAATTGTTCTCTTGAAAATTCATCTTTTTAGATTGATAAATCATTTATTATAGTATAAAAGTCATATAAAATGATACAAGATTAAAATACTGGTCTTCGAAAACTAACGGTTAAAAAAATGAAAGATTCGTCAGGGAAAAGTAAAGAAGTTTTGAAAATTATTTTTTTCCATCATCCTTGTTTAGGGTATTTTAAAGGATTGCAAAGAATTTAACGTAATTTCCAAATTTTCTAGGGATTTCAGTAATAATATTCATAATATTTCAGAAAGCTACAAAGGATTTTAAATTTTTATTCAGAATATCAATTATACCATAAAAATTTAAAATGATTTCAACTTATTTTAGAAATTTATACAATTTCAAAAGAAATTCTAAAATTTCCAAAATAATCCAAGATGTGAAAAAAAATTCTAATTTTTTAAGGAATTCCTATGAATTTGAATTCATTTCAAATATATTAAGCGTAAAAGATTTAAGGAGTATTTAAACTCTTGATAATTTTATTTTTATTTTTTATTGTTATTTTGTATATTATTATTTTATTTCTATTTTTTAGGCTGCATGCTAGTATTTTATTAAAATGGTTAAATATTGTTGGCGTAAAGGGAACAAATAAATAAGAAAATGTATGTTATTTTCTTGTTTATCAAAAGAAAGGGAATAAATAAGAGACTGTCTGAAGACTTGGGTCGTGTATCAAATATATGTAGGACACCACATCTAATACTTGGTCACGATTTATGTCACTCGACATTCTTTGCATTCACCTTCCAATGAAAGTTTACTACAGGGTGTCTTTAAATAAATTTATATTAAGCTTAAATTCAATTGAAAGTTGATCAAATTCTCCAATTTAATTTTTTCATTTCATTTATACACACTCTAAAGTTAAATCAGACAAAAGTGACTCATTCGAAGCCAATTTTTACTGATTCCAATAATGCAGTTTCAATAACTGACAAATCAGTAAAAAGTGACTTTTTAAATCAGTCGATTTGATTCACTGGCGAAATCAGTTATTTTTATAAGTTTAACAAATTATTTTCAATAAAAAAAAAATATTTTCAACAAAATAGTTACATTTTGAAGAAAAGAGATGAATCTTCAACTCCAATGATAATTCCTCAAACAAACTAGTATAACTTTCCACCAAGTAGCTTAACTTCAACTATAAACGATGAATTTTTAATCAAGATACTAAATTTTTGACCGAGAAAGTTTAATTTTAACCTAAAAGAAATTTAAGATCATAAATTCTAAACAAAATATTCCATTTTTTAACTAAGCAGATTAATTTTTTAATGCAATGAAAAATAATTAACAAAAGTAATAAATTTTTAACACAAATGTTTATCTTTCAACCAAGTAGTTTAATTAAAAATGAAAAAAAAATTCGCTCAACAGATTTTATTTGAATTTTCTACCAAAAAGTTGAATTTTGAACTAAAAACGATCCATTTTGAACGAAACAGTTGAATTTCTTTAAATTAAAATAAATTAATTTTGCGAACAAAAGATTCATTTTCTACTAAAAAAGATCAGTTTTAAACGTAAAAAAAAATGAATTTTCAATCACATATAATATACATTTTTTTAAACAAAAGTGATGAATTATTAACAAAAAAATACATTTATAAGAAAGTAGTGTACCTTTTAAGCAAATGTTTCAATTTTTATCAAAAAAATAGCAGTTTAAAAGAAAAAATATAATAATTTCCAATTAACAAAAATGATTTAAAAAAAGAAAAAAGAATTTGGAATAAAAGATAAAGAATAAAAGAAAAAGAAAGCAGTTCATCTTTAAACCAAATGTTTCAATTTTTATTTAAAAATGATCAGTTTTCAAGAAAAAGTAGAATAGTGTAATTGTTGAGTACAAAAGTTAATTTTAAGTTTAATTAAGGAATAGTACATATTTCTAGCAAAAAAATTTTTATTTGAAACAAAAAATAGTTGAATTTAACAAAATAAAATTAAATTTCAGCGAAAAAATTTATTTTCTGCCAATAAAGAGAAACATGAAGTTTGAATCGAATATTTTAATTTTCATGTGAAAAAATATAAGATTTCAACAAAAAATTAAATTGATAGACTTTCAAATGGTCAACAATAAATATAAATTTTAAACTAAAATGATGAATTATTAACGAAAAAACTGATTTTTAAGAATGCAGTGAAACTTTTAAGTAAGTATTTGAATTTTAAAAAAACATTAATGATCAATAAATTAGTTAATTTTTTTGCCAAATAGTTAAATTTATATCTACAACAGATAATTTTTCAAGAAAAAATAGAATATTTCAATTTTTAATCAACAAAAATGATTTTAAAAAAAGAATTTGGAATAAAATAGTTTAACTTTCGCACCAAATAGATAATTTTTCAACTAACATAATAAATCATTACCCACAAAAAGAAATCATTTTGATCTGTAATTGTACTTTATGAATGATGAATTCTTGCCAACATATGTAATAGTTCATATTTTAGCTCAAAAATATTTTTATTTTAAATCCAAAACATTCGAATTTAATAAAAAGATGAATTTTGAGCTAAAAAAGGAATAGTTTAAATTAATTTTCAACCATGAGAAAACTAATGTAATTTTCAATTAAGTAGTCAAGTTATAAATAAAAAAAGATGCATTCTCTACAAAAAAATGTAATATTATTTGAATATTATTTGAATGTTTGATTTGACACATTAGTTTTTAATTAAAATGATAAATTATTAACAAAAAACTAAAGTTAAAACAAAATAGTTTAACTTTCAATAAAAAATATGAATTTTCTATAAAATATATAAATCCCAGCCAAGTAGTTTAATTTTTATCTAAAGTGGATCAATTTTCAACGAAAAACAGAACAGTGAAATTTTCAATTGACAATAAGATTTAATCCACTATCGAATCGATATTTTTTAATGACCTAAGCAAAGTCTTTTTTAATGACTTGATACATTATCAGTACATTTCACTAATTAAATCAGTAATTGAGATTGATCTAAATTGTAACTTACATCCAAAACAAGTATTTTTTTAAGTTTATCAAATTCTCCAATTTAATTTTCTTATTTAATTTATTTACACTCTAAAGTTAAATCAGACAAAAGTGACTGGCTCCAACTGAATTTTTACTGATTCCAATAATGCAGTTTCAATGAATGTCAAATCAGTCAAAAGTGACTTTTTAAATCGGTCGATTTGATGCTCTGGCGAAATCAGTTATTTTTATAATTTATGAAAATTATTTTCAAGACAAAAAAAATTATTTTTAACAAAATAGTTACATTTTCAACAAAGAGATGAATCTTAAACTCCAGTGACAATTCCTTAAACAAACAAATGAATTTTTTACAAACTAGTGTAACTTTCAACTAAATAGCTAAATTTCAACTATAAAGGATGAATTTTCAATCAAGATGATAAATTTTTAAGCGAAAAATTTTAATTTTAAACTAAGAGAAATTTAAAAACGTAAATTCTAAACAAAATATTTAAATTTTTTAATGAAATGATAAATCATAAACAATAGGAATACATTTTTAACAAAGAAGTTTAAATTTTAACCAAGTAGTTTAATTTTAAAAAAAATTCCGCTAAACAGATTAATTTTCTACCAAAAAAGATAAATTTTCAAGAAATTATTTGAATTTTCAACCAAAAAGTTGAATTTCCTTAAATTAAAATAAATTAATTTTGTGAACAACAGATTCATTTTTAACTAAAAAAGATTAACCTTTAACGTAAAAAAGATAAATCTTTAAACAAATATAACATAAATTTTTTTATAAAGAAAAATGATGTATGATAAATGATGAATGATGACAAAAATTAATTTTTAACAAAAAAAGAAATTATGAGTAAAATAGATAAATTTGCAATTAAAATAATAAATCTTTACCCAACTAAAATTAATTTTTAACTGTAGTTAAGTTTTAAACTAGAATTTTTTTTATTTATCAATAAAAAGTTTGATGGTTGATATTTTAAATAAAAAAGATTTTACATTTAATTAAGGAATTGTCCATTCTTCTACCCAAAAGAAGCGCAAAAATTTTGTTTTCTACCAATAAATAGAATTTTAAACAAAATACATGAAGTTTGAAACGAATATTTTAATTTTCATGTGAAAAAATATAAATTTTCAACCAAAAATTAAATGGATAAACTTTCAAATTGTCAACCATAGAAATAAGTTTTTAACTAAAATGATGACATGTTTACAAAAAAACTGATTTTTAAGAAATTAGTAAAACTTTCAACTAATTATTTAAATTTTAAAACAAAAAAACATTGATAGTCGAATTTATATTTAAAACATATAGTTTTTCAAGAAAAAATAGAATAGTTTTTAATTAACAAAATTGATTTTAAAATGATTTAATTTTTTCATTTAATTTATTTAAACTCTCAAGATAAATTAGACAAAAGTAACTAATTTAAACTCAATTTGTACTGATTCCAATAATGCAGTTGTAATGACTGACAAATCAGTCGATTTGATGCATTGGCGATATCAGTTATTGTTATAAGTTACAAAAATTATTTTCAAGACAAAAAAAAATTATTTTCAACAAAATAGTTATATTTTCAACAAAAGAGATGAACCTTAAACTTTAGTGATAATTCCTTTAACAAATAAATGAATTTTTAACAAACTAGTGTAACTTTTAATCAAATAGCTAAATTTTAACTATAAAAGATGAATTTTTAATCTACATAATAAATTTTTATCCGAAAAAGTTTAATTTTAAACTAAAAAAATTAAAACATAAATTCTAAACAATATATTTCAATTTTAAACTAAACAGATTAATTTTCCACCAAAAAAGATAAATTTTCATGAAATTATTTGAATTTTCAACCAAAAAGTTGAATTTTTAACTAAAAACGATCCATTTTAAACCAAACAGTTGAATTTTCTAAATTAAAATAAATTAATTTTTCGAGCAAAAGATTTATTTTCTACTAAAAAAGATCAACCTTTAACGTAAAAAGGATGAATCTCCAAACAAACATAATATAATTTTTTTTAACAAAAATGATGAAAACTAGATTTATAAGAAAGTTGTTTATCTTTTAACAAAATATTTTAATTTTTATTAAAAAATTATTAGTCTTTAAGAAAGAACATAATAGTTAAATTTTTGAGTACAAAAATCAATTTTCAACAAAAAAAGGAATTTTGAATAAAAAAGCTAAATTTTCAATGAAACATATGAATTTATAACTAAAAAAATACATTTTTACCTAAATAAAAATTAATTTTTAACTATAGTTGAGTTTTTAATTAGAGCAATTTTTTTTATTTATCAACAAAAAGTTTAATGTTCGATATTTAAAAAAAAAGATTTTAATATGAAACAAAAAACAGTTCAATTTAACAAAAGAAAATTAATTTTTAACGAAAACATTTATTTTCTACCAATAAAGAGAATTTTAAACAAAATACATGAAGTTTGAAATGAATATTTTAGTTTTCATATGAAAAAATATAAGTTTCCAACAAAAAATTAAATTAATAGACTTTCAAGTGGGCAACCATAGAAATAAGTTTTCATCTAAAATGATGAATTATTACCAAAAAACTGATTTTTAAGAAAGTTGTGCAACTTTTAACTAAATAATTGAATTTTAAAACAAAAAACATTAATGATCAATAAAGTAGTTAATGTCTCAACCAAATATTTGAATTTATATCTAAAACAGATAACTGTTCAAGAAAAAATAGAATAGTTCAATTTTCAATTACCAAAAATGGTTTTAAAAAAAGAATTTGGAATAAAAGAAAAAGAAGGTATTTTCTGTTTTAACTAAATGTTTCAATTTTGATTTAAAAATTATCAGTTTTGAAGAAAAAATAGAATAGTTCAATTTTTGAGTACAAAAATTAGTTTTCAACCAAAAAAGGAATTTTGAATAAAATAGCTAAATTTGAAATGAAACAGATAAATTTGTAACTAAAATAATTACTGTCTACCCAAATAAAAATTAGTTTTTAACTATAGTTGAGTTTTTAACTAAAACCATTTTTTTTATTTATCAATAAAAAGTTTGATGGTAATTGTCAGCGAAAAAATTTATTTTACACCACTAAAGAGAATTTTAAACAAAATACATGAAGTTTCAAACGAATATTTCCATTTTCATGTGAAAAAACATATATATTCAACCAAAAATTAAATTGATAGACTTTCAAATGGTCTACCATAAAAATAAGTTTTTAACTAAAATGATGAATTATTAACAAAAAAAACTGATTTTTAAGAAAGTAGTGAAACTTTCAAATAAATATTTGAATTTTAAAACAAAAAACATTAATGATCAATAAAGTAGTTAATGTCTCAACCAAATATTTGAATTTATATCTAAAATATATAATTTTTCAAGAAAAAATAGAATAGTTCAATTTTTAATTAACAAAAATGATTTAAAAATGATTATTTTTTTTCATTTAATTTATTTAAACTCTAAAGTTAAATCAGACAAAAGTGACTGATTTGAAGTCAGTTTTTACTGATTCCAATAATGCAGTTTTAATGACTGACAAACCAGTCGATTTGATGTATTGGCAAAATCAGTTATTGTTATAAGTTATAAAAATTATTTTCAAATAAAAAAAATTATTTTCAACCAAATAGTTACATTTTCAACAAAAGAGATGATAATGATAATTCCTTAAACAAACAAATGATTTTTCTACAAACTAGTGTAACTTTCAACCAAGTAGCTAAATTTTAACTATAAAGGATGAATTTGTAATGAAGATAATACATTTTTAAACGAACAATTTTAATTTTAAACTAAAAAAATTTTAAAGCATAAATTCTAAACAAAATATTTCAATTTTTAACTAAACAGATTAATTTTATAATTAAATTATAAATCATTAACAAAAGGAAGTAGTTTAATTAAAGAAGAAAAAGATTTTCGTTAAAC
This sequence comes from Druon quercuslanigerum, assembly GCA_010014905.2. NCBI lineage: Eukaryota > Metazoa > Arthropoda > Insecta > Hymenoptera > Cynipidae > Druon > Druon quercuslanigerum. Next base: position 8,038 of record JAAAKG020077296.1, on the reverse strand, counting down.
AGATTAATTTTCTACCAAAAAAGATAAATTTTGAAGAAATTATTTGAATTTGCTACCAAAAAGTTGAATTTTTAGCTAAAAACGATCCATTTTGAACCGAACAGTTGAATTTCCGTAAATTAAAACAAATTAATTTTGCAAACAAAAGATTCATTTTCTACCAAAAAAAAAACAACTTTTAACGTAAAAATAATGAATCTTTAAACAAATATGATATACATTTTTTTCAAACAAAAATGATGAATTAATAACAAAAAACTACATTTATAAGAAATTAGTTTACGTTTTAACCAAATTTTTCAATAAAAAAAAAAATGATCAGTTTTCAAGAACAAATAGAATAGTTCAATTTTTGAGTACAAAAATTAATTAATAGTTGAATTTAACAAAAGAAAATTATTTTTTAGCGAAAAAATGTATTTTCTACCAATAAAGAGAATTTTAAACAAAATAGATGAAGTTTTCAACAAAAAATAAAATTGATAGAGTTTTAAATGGTTAAACCTAGAAATAAGTTTTTAACTAAAATAATGAATTATTATAAAAAAAACTGATTTTTAAGAGTGCAGTGAAATTTTCAAGTAAGTATTTAAATTTTAAAACAAAAAACATAAATGATCAGTAAAGTAGTTGAAGTCTCAACCAAATAGTGGAATTTTTATCTAAAACAGAAAGTTTTTCAAGAAACAATAGAATATTTGAATTTTCAACAAACAAAAATGATTTAAAGAAAAAGAAAAAAGAATTTGGAATAAACGATAAAGAATAAAAGAAAAAGAAAGTAGTTTATCTTTTAACCAAATGTTTCAATTTTTATTTAAAAATTATCAGTTTTTAAGAAAAAATATAATAGTTCAATTTTTGCGTACAAAAATTAATTTTCAACAAAAAAAAAAGGAATTTTGTATAAAATAGCTAAATTTGCAAAGAAACAGATAGATTTGTAACTAAAATAGTAAATCTTCACCAAACTGAAAATTAATTTTTAACTATAGTTGAGTTTTTAATTAGAACAAGTTTTTTTTGAATTTATCAACAAAAAGTTTAATGTTCGATATTTCAAATAAAAAAGGATTTTAAGTTTTATTAAGGAATAGTTCATATTGCTACCTAAAAGAAGCGAAAAAATTTATTTTCTACCAATAAATAGAATTTTAAACAAAATACATGAAGTTTGAAATGAATATTTTAGTTTTCATGTGAAAAAATATAAGTTTTCAACAAAAAATTCATTTTGACAGACTTTCAAATAGTCAACCATATAAATAAGTTTCAAACTAAAATGATGAATTATTAACAAAAAAACTGATATTTAAGAAATCAGTGAAACTTTCAACTAAGTATATACTCAACTATAGTTGAGTTTTTAATTGGAACAATTTTTTTTTTCATTTAACAACAAAAAGTTTAATGTTCAATATTTTAAATGAGAAAATATTTTAAGTTTAATTAAGGAATAGTATAAATTTCTTCCAAAAAGATTTTAATTTGAAACAAAAAACAGTTAAATTTAACAAAAGAAAATTAATTTTCTGCGAAAAAATTAATTTTCTACCAATAAAGAGAATTTTAAACAAAATATGACATTTGAAACGAATATTTTAATTTTCATGTGGAAAAATATAAGTTTTCAACAAAAAAATTAAATTAATAAACTTTCAAATGGTCAATAATAAAAATAATTTTTTAACTATAATGATCAATTATTAATAAAAAAAAACTGATTTTTAAGAAAGAAATGAAACTTTCAACTAAGTATTTGAATTTTAAAACAAAAAATATTAATGATCAATAAATAATAATAATGATCAATAATTTTCAACCAAATAGTTGAAAAAAATAGAAAAAAAAAGAATAGTTCAATTTTCAATTAACAAAAATAATTTTACAAAAAAAAAAAAGAATTTGGAATGAAATAGTTTAACTTTCACAACAAAAAGATAATTTTTCAACTAAAATAATAAATCATTACCCACAAAAAGAAATCATTTTGATCTGCAATTGAACTTTAAAAATTATTAATTCTTGCCAAAATATATCATAGTTAATATTTTGGCTCAAAAATATTTTTGTTTTCAATCAAAAACATTCGAATTTAATAAAAAGATGAATTTTGAGCTAAAAAAGGAATAGTTTAAATTAATTTTCAACCATGAAAAAACTAATGTAATTGTCAATTAAGTAGTCAAGTTATCAATAAAAAAGATTTATTCTCTGCAAAAAAATTTAGTATTATTTGAATATTATTTGAATATTTGATTTGACAAATTAGTTTTTAATTCAAATGATAAATTATTAACAAAAAACTGAAATTATAACAAAATAGTTTCAATTTCAATAAAAAATATGAATTTTCCACTATCAAATAGATATTTTGAATGACCTAAGCAAAGTCTTTTCTAATGACGTGATACATGATCTGCAAATTTCACTGATAAAATCAGTAATTGAGATTGATCTAATCCGTAAGTTACGTCCAAAACAAGCATTTTTTAAGGTTACACTACACTATAAATTTATGTCAGTCAAAGTTTTATTAAATTAATTGATCCAGCACACTTTGACTGAAAATCAATCACTTCCACTGATTGAAAATCAGTTACTTTAATTGACTGAAGCAATCAGTCAACAATATTGGCAGATTCATCTGTTAAAACAATTGTTTTGTCAGTAGGAATGACTGAATTTTCAGTCTCAGCATACTTAATTAATTTAATCAGTCAAATTTTGGCTGATGTAAATTTAGAATATATTGCAACCCTGAGAAAAATTTTCAGTTCAGACAAGAAAAAATCACATCCCACATGGAATGTAAAATAAAAAAATGTGCTATCTGAGAGGGCAGACTCGTAATCGACCCCAAGATCCTTTTGTTGTCCAAACCATATTTTTTTCTTCTTGGAAGTTTCAGTCAATTTTTAAGTAGTAAGGGCTAAATTACATTAATAATAGAAAATTGCAAAAAAAATTGGAACGAATGTAACAAGTTCCATAATTATTACCCATGCTGAGTGGCTTGAATGTAAACCTGGGTCGTGCCTGTCGACCTGCGAATGGAAACCTCACGAGGTTAAACCCATTTAAGCTTGAAAGTTGGCGAGGGTGGAATCAGGCACGCGATGAAGTTTAAAACCATCCTAGTGCAAAACAGGCGCAAATTCAATTTCTCAGACAATTGGATTCACTCCTGTTTATTCGCATTATTCTGCCATCGCAAATATGAAACACGATTAGATTTAGCACCTAGCAAAACTGTATGGTTAGTCAATCAAGGTCAGGGTCAAATCCAGAGAACAGGTAGTACTTGAGACGGAAACTGTTACATTAAATTAGAATTTTATTCAGTTTTTTAAATAATTTCCCTGTACTAAAGTCTGTACCATTTTCCTGTTCCCTTTTCCATTTCCATTTTCCATTTTCCCTTTTCCATTTTCCCTTTTCCACTTAATTTTCCATTTTCCATTTTCCCTTTCCCTTTCCCTTTCCCTTTCCCTTTCCCTGTCCCTTTCTATTATTTTTGCATTTTATTTATTTATTTTATACTTACCATTAATTTTCATTGTTCCATAAATAAAATTGAATAATTTGACGTGTTGATGATCTGAAAACGTATTGGAAAATGTTCTTTCTCGAATTTTTTTGCACGCCCATAAATTTCTTCGAGTCCACAAAAAAGTAAATGCGTTAAAAATGTATATATTTAGACATTCTGCAAGCCCAGATCTGTTTTATAGCGTCTAAAAAAACCCCATTAGTAAAAAATTGGATTTTGCTCGTTTATAACACCAATAAAACCCTTTCCCGTTCCCTTTTCTATTTCCCTTTCCCTTTGCCATTTTCCCTTTCCACTTCACTTTCCCATTTTCCCGTTCCCCTTCCCTGCCTCTCCCCCTTTCCCTTTCCTTTTCCCTTTCCCATTTTTCCATTTCCTTTTCCCTTTCCCATTTTCCCTTTTCCAATTCCTTTTCCGTTTTTCATTTTCCCTTTCTCTTTCTCTGTCCCTTTCCATTACTTTTTCATTTTCTTTATTTATTTTATACTTACCATTATTTTTCATTATTCCATAAACAAAATTTAATAATCTGACATATTGATGGTCTAAAAACTTATTGGAAAATGTTCTTTCTCGAATTTTTGTGCACATCCATAAATTTCTTGGAATCTGCAAAAAAGTAAATGCGTTAAAAAAAATATATTTAGATATTCTGCAAGCAAGCCCAGATCTGTTTTATAGCGTTTAAAAAAAACCATTAGTAAAAAATTGGATTTTGCTCGTTTTTAGCACCAATAGAAACCCTTTCCCGTTCCCTTTCATTTCCCTTTCCCTTTGCTATTTTCTCTTTCCATTTCCCTTTCCCTTTTCTTTTCCCTTTTCCATTTTTCCATTTCCTCTTCCATTTTCCCTTTCCATTTTCCCTTTCCCTATCCCTTTCTATTATTTTTTCATTTTCTTTATTTATTTTATACTTACCATTATTTTCTATTATTCCATAAATAAGTTTGAATAATTTGACATATTGATGGTCTTAAAACGTACTGCAAAATATTCTTTCTTGAATTTTTATGCAGGCCCATAAATTTCTTCGAATCTACAAAAAAGTAAAAGCGTTAAAAAAATTATATTTAGACATTCTGCAAGCCCAAATCTGTGTTAGAGCGTCATAAAACAAACCATAAGTAAACAATTGGATTTTTCTCGTAATTATCATTTTTTGTGGTTTTTGAAGTAAAAATTGTTTCTAACATATTAAATACTACGTTTTACTAATAACTAAATTAAACATTTAATTATTTTTCTTAACAAATTTAGAACAGTAAGAGGATATCGGAGTTTTCCCTAGTTTTTAACTTTTTAGTTAAAGCGGGACAGTAATCAATTAGATTTGACATAAATCATTGTTTAAGAAGTGTATTATTATTTATAATAATATTCCTTTAGAATTATGCTGGAAAGTAGCAGTTTTTCCAAAAAATGTCATTAACTTTTTATCCCATTATCATTTAGAACGAAGTAAAAGTCTGTGAAATATAACAAACATAATTGCTTGAACAAATTATCATTGTTTATGTAACTATAATTTACTATCGTTTTATTCCGTGCATTTAAAATTTTTTTAGTAGATGCTATTTTTATAGCTCAAACAATTTAAAATCATAAGCGTTTGAAATTTAATAATTTTGATTTTAGATAATATCTCGATGATTTAAATTTAACAACTGTTTGGCTCAAAATTCATATATTTTTTGAAAATTAAATATTTTTAAATATTTTAAGCAGTATCTTCTTATTCAAAAAATCATCGTTTTGGTTAAAAATTCGAATTTTCAGGTTTGCAAATTTACTTGTTATTTTAAACGTCATCCTTTTTGAGTGCAAATTCGTCTAATTAGTAGAAAATTAATTTGTTTGTAATTCATATTTTCGGATTAAAAAGTGCGCTGTCCTCGAAAAAAATAATCTTTTCAGCTTCAGAATTCAACTAATTAGTTGAAAAGGCAAATGTTTTTGTTTGAAGATCGATTTTTTTGTTTGAAAATTTCACCATTTGGTTGAAGATTATACTATTTGGTTAAAAAATCATCTATTTTCTTAAAAATTAATCTTTTTAATAGAAAATTAAAATTCTTGTTTGAAAATTCGTCTTTTTGGTTGAGACTTTAATTATTAGGTTGAAAATTCATCTTGTTTGTTCAAAATTTAACTATTTGTTTTAAAACTCATCTTTTTTTGAAACGTTATCTTTTTGGGTGGAAAATTAAAATTCTTGTTTGGTATTTTATCCTTTTGGTCGAAACTGCAATTAATTGGTTAAAAATTCATCTTTTTAGTTAAATATTAAACTATTATGTTTACAATTTTTTGTTTGTGGCTTTTTAACCGTTTTGATTGAATATTTATCTTTTTGATAAAAAATTTAAACATTTTGTTAAAAATTCATTTATTTCTGTAGAAAATTAATCTTCTTGCTTGAAGATTTATTTTTTTGGTTAAAAATGTAACTTTTTGCATAAAAATTAATCTAGGTTCGTTGGAAATGTAATGTTTTACTTGAAATGAAACAGAAATGCAATTGTTTGGTTAAAAAAATTAAATCCACTATTTAGATAAAGTTGATCATACTTAGTTGAAAATTAACTCTAAAAAAAAATTCTTCTATTTTTTACCTATTTTCATGAAAACCTATCTTATTTTTCTTTGTTTTTAAAGCAATTTGGGATATGCAGACTACTCTCTAAAAACCTTGAAATTTCACAAAATATTTCGGTTTAATTTTTAATTTTAATTTTTTTTCAGGTAACCAAAATTCAGTTCCATTAAAAGACATGAGACTGCGACAAGGTACCCTTTCTGGCTTAAGGATTTCTCCTTCTTCGGGGTCAGCTCAGGATGTCAGAGATGCAAATTCGAGTCCGAGGCGAACTATTAGTTACACACCACCATCACAACTTCCACAGAGGTGAAAAAATTATTTAATTAATAATGGCAATGATTTTATAATATTGCTGATTTAACAGGGTGGCCGTAAAACTTAATTTAAAAGTTTCCAGAATTTTCCCTGATTTTCACCTGAATAACTTTTCGTTTTCTCTGACCATTATTAATTAAAAAACCAAAATTCTTACCTTCAAAACTTTATAGATATAGCACATTGTATAAATTCATTAGAAACAAATTTTTCCGAATTTGTATACAAAACGCCCGGAAATTTGTTCGAATCCACACAGAAATGAACCCATTTTTTTTTTTTTAATAATGTTTACAGGTGGCGCAAGCCCCATGAAGTTTAACACGTCTTTTCCATAAGAAAAAAAAATGTTTTTGTAAATTTTATTCAGAATTTTCAATGTTAGGTGAATCGAGTTCGAAATTCACAATTTCACTTCACAATTATTTTTTTAAATATCACCCCCATAAGTCTGTTTTATATGGTCCCAAAAAAAAACCCATAAGTAAAAAAATGGGTCTTTCGATTTTTTGGCGCTAAATATGATTTTTATGCGGTTTTTTTGTAACTCAGATTGTTTTAAATACATAAAATACTACTTTATACTGATAATAAGATGTTTATTTATATTGTTTAAACAATTTATTATTGGTTTTAGCAACTTTCTCTTAGAAAAGGGTTAGAAAGTCAAGGTTTTTTTTTTAATTTTTCAACTTATTTGCAAAGTTTCAGTTAGAGCAAGGTAATACTTAATTAATGTTAACAAAAATAATTGTTTAAATAATTTGTTATTATTCATAACAATATCCTCTTAGAATAATGCTAGAATGTTGCGGTTTTTTCTGAAATTTTCAACTTTTTGTCCACTTTTCACTTAAAGTTAGTAACTATTTAATTTAATTCAGCAAAAATAATTGTTTAAACAAATTTTAAATGTTTATAGCTATCTTCTTCTAGATTAATACTACATAGTTGCGGTTTTTCCTGAAATTTTTAACTTTTTATCATTTTTCAATTAGAGTAAAGTAATAATTTATTCATGTTAACAAAATCATTGTTTAAACAATTCATTATCATTAATAATAATTTTTTTTTTTTGCTTAATGATAGAAACTTGCGGGTTTTTCTGGAATTTTTAACTTATTTTCAACGTTTCAGTTAGAGAGAGGTAGTAATCAATTAAAGTTAACAAAAATAATTGTTTAAACAATTTGTTATTATTCATAACAATATCCTCTTAGAATAATACTAGAAAGTTGCGGTTTTTTCTAAAATTTACAACTTTTTGTCCACTTTTCACTTGAAGTGATTTCATATTTAATTTAATTTAAAAAAATAATTGTTTGAACAAATTACTATCGTTTATAGCTATTTTTTCTTAGATTAGTGCTAAAAAGTTGCGGTTTTTTCTAAACTCTTAAGATTGAACAAACATGCTTATTTAAACAATTTATTATTGTTTATAACAATTTTATCTTAGATAATTGCTAGAAAGTTGTGATTTTTTCTAAAATCCAGAATAAATAGTAGCTTATATCTAATTTTCTGTCCATGAAGTTGATAAGCACAAAAGCGAGCACATCTGACTGAAA
>JAAAKG020077285.1:0-16975 GCA_010014905.2 Druon quercuslanigerum | reverse complement strand
AACTAAACAAGATCAATTTTTAAAGAAATAGTTGAATTTTAAAGTGAAAAAGATCATTATAAACCAAAAATGTAATAATTAAATTTTCAGTGAAGAAAATTAACTTTTTTCGAAAAAAATTCAATCAAAGAGATGAATTTTAAATCAAAAAATTAATATCTTCAAAACAGGAAATTTAATTTTCAAACAAAAGAATTACTTTTCAACTCAAAAAAGACGACTTTTAAGTCATAAATGACGAGTTTCCTTTTCAACTAAATAACAGAAATTTTTAATCAAGTAGTTGAATTTTGAACTAAAAAAGATCAATTCTCAACCAAAAATATAATAGTTACATTTTTAACTAACAAAATTAATTTTCAATCAAAAAGATGAATTTTCAACTAAGAAGATTAATTTCTATAAAAAAAGACGATTTTTCAAAAATTGAAGTTAAATTTACAGTTAACAAAATTAATGCTTAAGTTAAAAAAAATAAATATCAAACAAAACATAAATTATTTTTTAAAAAATAGATAAATTTTCAAAACATTTTTCTTCTCTCTTGACTAATAAATTTTATTGTTGTTCAACATGCAACTATATTGTTAAATATTAATTTTTTTAAATTAATATCTTTCTCTAGAAACATAATTTTTTTAAATAAAAATGCATTTGTTTAAAAATGAATGTTTTTGTTGAAAATTTAACATGTTTATGAAAAATTTGCATTTTTGGTTGAGAAATTCAAAAATTTGGTAGACAATTTAACTATTTCGTCGAAAATTAATGTATTTGGTACTTACAACAAAAAATATGTATTTTCATATAAAAAAGACAAATTATAATAATATATTATAATAAAAAATAAGAAAAATGAAATAGTTAAGTTTTAAGTTTAAAAATTAATTTTAAACTAAAGTGATGAATTTTAATCCAAGAAGATGAAATTTCAACCAAAAAGATGAATTTTTAACAAAGAAGATTAATTTCTACCAAAAAGGACGAATCTGAAAAAAAAAAAAATTTTATAAAAAAAAGACAAATTGTCATGCAAAAATTGTATAGTTCAATTTTCAGTTTAAAATAGTAATTTCATTAATTAATTTTTAACTCAAATGATGAATCTTTAACTAAAATAGTTGAATCTTAAACGAAGATACAACGAGATAAGTTTTCATATAAAATAATAAAATAGTCAATTGAAAGTTACATTTTGAGTTTGAAAAAAATAAATAAAAAAATAATGAAATTTTCAAACAAAGTGATGAATTCTATCAAAAGTTACGATTTTAGAATAAGATACAATGAATTCTCAACCAAAGAGTTGAGTTTTCAACGAAAAAATATAAATTTTCAACAAAAAATGAAATAGCTACATTTGTAGTTAAAAAAATCGATTTTCAAAAAGAGCATACTTTCAACTAAAGAAATGTTTTCTCAATAAAAATGATGAATTTTCAACAAAACAAAAATGCATTTTTAGCAAAAGAGTTTAATTTTTAACAAAAAAAAGTTTTGAGTCAAGAGACAGAAAAAATTCCAAACAAACTGTTAAATTTTTAACCATAAATATGAATTGTCAACCAAGCGATCAATTTTCAATAAAAAATATAATAGTTAAATTTTCATTCAAAACAATTAATTAAAAAAAAGACAGATTTTTCACAAAATAGTTGAATACAGTAAAATAAATCTACTTAAAAAAATACTAATTTTTATTCAATTTTATACTACAATTTAAAAAAAAAACATAAGCACGTCCTCGAACAAATTCACTGTCTTAAAAAAAAAATGCTCTGACATTTCCATGTTTTTCAGCTAGGAATAAAGCCCTGAATAAAATAAGAAAAATATGTTTTTTTCGGGATTTTCAGGCAGTTTTAAAACTATTCCTTAAAACGTTAAAAAAAATTTTTTACCCGAAAAAAATGGTACATAATTGCTTCTTTAGTTAAAAAGTAAAAGAATAAGTCCCCAGGATCTATAATTTTCTGTTAATATTTTACACTAAGTTCTATAAAAAATAACAAACAAAATTATATATTATAGATTTGTTTACCTCCATAATAATCGATTCGGCTAGATCCACTTTTGGCATCATACCAGGCATAGAATGGCTCTCGAATTTCAGCATAGGGAATATAGAGAGTTCCTTTTGCAGTATAAGCGCTGCTAAATGTTGGCGATTTTACTACATTTGTAGCGTACGAAACGCCTAGAACACAAGTTTAATATTCCTTCTATTTAGAATGAAAAAAAGCATTTTTCCGATTCTATGTCACAACAATAATTACGATTATATTATTAAAATTGCTACTCAAGTATTATAAATAATAGAAGTTATTAAACAATTTAGTAAAAATAAATACAAGCATATTATTTATTTAATAGCAAAATAGCCTAATCAATTATTTACTCACCACAAAGTAGACAAGCGAATTGAATAAGCAGTGCGAACATCTCGACTGCTTCTGAAATTAATGAAAGAAATATATTGACTGAACACAAAATGATGATGCCGGATGTATTTATAAACAGAAGGAGATAACACAAATGACCTGTGGATATTTGCTTTGTCTCATTGTGCTGTTATTACAGACGGACAATTAATTAAATCCCGACTTCAGAGCCGAAAATGATCTCAAAACAGAGGAAATAAGAGTAATTTTTCAGCCGTATTAAATTCAATATGAAACGCTTTCAATTCCTGAGATTTCAAGTCGAAATTTATTATATTTTCAACAAAATGGTTAAATTTTCAACTAAAAAATATTTTTTATAACAAAAGTCATGAATTTTCAAGAAGAAAATTGAATTTTTAAGCTAAGAAGTCGATTTTTTGTAAAGAAACCGATTGAATTTGACAACCGTGAATGATCAGTTTTCAATAAAAAAGTTTATTTTCAACCAAGAAACAGAAATTTTTATACAAATTCATTTTTAACCAATTAATTGAAATTTTTAACCAATAAAGATGAATTTTTAATCAAACAATTTGCAATAAAAAAAAGAATAAGTCTCGACAAACAATATAATACTTAATAGTTCAACCAAAAAATATTTTTTTAAAAATAAAAACAAAGAAGTTCTCTACAGAAATTTAATAGTTGTTATTTCAAACAAAAAAGATTCTAATTTAAAACCAAAAACAGTTATTAAATTTTTTTAAATCGAAAAACTAAAAAATAAATGGTAAAATTTAAAAAAAATTTAACAAATGAGTTCTGAACAAAATTTTGACAAAATAGTTTAGTAGATTAATTTTTTATCCAAAAATACGAATTTTCAATAAAAGAGTTAATTTCTCCAGCTAAAAAGACCATTTTTTTAGAACACTTTAAAACCTTTTAAACCAGATAAGAGATCAATTTTCAACAGATTGATGAATGTTTTACGAAATAATTGAATTTTAAACTTATAAAGCATACATTTAAAAGAAAAAATGTAATAGTTCAATTAAAAAAATAGTTTAATTTTAAACAAAATGACGAATTATCTAACAAACAATTTCATTTTCAAATCAAAAATATGATTATCCATTAAAAACGTTAATTTTATACAGAAAGATAAATTTTTTTAAATAAATAGATAAATCTTTAACCAAAATAGATTAGTTTTCCACCAAAATAGTTCCCTTTCCTCAAGAAAAATGAATTTAAAAAAAAAGTTAACTTTAAAGTCAAAAATTTAAGTTTTTATCAACACAAAATTTATGAGTTTTCAACTAAAAAGAGAAATTTTCAACCCAAAATCGGATAATTATACTTACAATTAAAAAATTAATTTTTAACCATAAAAAACGAATTTTGAACAAAATATTTAATTTTTTAACCAAACAAATTAATTGCTAATCAGAAAGATAAATTTTACACAAAGCCGATTAATTTCTACTACAAAAGGTGAATTGTCAGCAAAATGCATTAATTTTAAACCAAATAGATGATTTTTTAAATAAAGAAGACACATTTTCTACCAACAGGAAGTAATTAAATTTTCAGAATCGTGAACTAAAAAAGAAATGAATTTTGAACAAAAAGCAGATTAACTTTTTACAACAAAATCCTAATTTTCAACAACATATATGAATTTTTAATTAAAAACGATCAATTTTCACAAAAAAGTGGAAAGTTATATCACAAAAAAAAAATAATTTATTTTTTTAACACAAAAAGAATTTACAAAAAATAGTTGAAGATTTAACCAAAGAAATAAATTTTCAACCAAAAAGATGAATTTTTTTAGGAAGAAGATTAATATTTTTCCACAAAGAAAAAAAAGCGAATTATCAATCAAATAGTTAATTTAAAAAAAATTGCCGTAAATTAGTTAAATTTTTAACCAATTAAAAGAACTGTTCACTAAAATAAGGAAAATTTAAACAAAAAAGTGGTTTTTTAACCCAAAAAGTAATTCTCAATCAACTAGTTAATATTTAAAAACAAAAAGAAGAAGTGTCAACAAGATAGTTACGTTTTTAGCCAACGAAATGAATTTTTAACTAAAAGAAGAATCTATATTCAACGAAAAAATTAATTTTCTACCAAAAAAGATTAACTGTCATCAAAATAAATTAATTTTCAACTAAAAAAGATAAATTTCCAACGAAAAATGGAAGTTAAATTTTTAGATAAAAAAAATGTTAATTCAAAAATGAATTTAAAAAATGGTCGAATTTTCTAGCAAATACATTAATTTTGAACATCCATGAATTTGTAACCCAAAATAGAACAGTTACACTTAGATTTCACAATTTTATTTTTAAGAAGAAAAAAAACGAATTTTCAAGAAAATAATTATATTTGCAACCAAAGAAATAAATTGTCAATCAATTTTCAACAACATACCTAAATTTTAAAATATAAAATATGAATTTTCAACCCTGAATATAAGTTATATTTTTAGTTTGCAAAGAAATCATTTGAAAAAAATGAATTTTCAACAAAACGGTTGAATTTTAAACCAATAAAATTAATTTTGATCAAAATACATGAATTTTCGAACAAGATTAATTTTTACAGAAAAAAAATTTGTTGACAAAAAAATAATAATTTTTCAGAAAGAATATTAATATTCTACCATAAAAGACGAATTCTGAAGAAAGTGAATAAATTTTGAATCAAAATAATAATTTTTCAAAAAAAAAAAGGAATGTTCAATAAAATATGTAAATTATTAACCAAAGAAATAGATATTTAAGTAAAATGACACATTTATGAACCAAAAAAGTAATCTTTTACCAAAAAAGATGAACTTTCATCAAAATAAAATTATTTTCAACTAAGAAAAGATTAATTTTTAGCCAAGAATCGTATACTGATATCATCAGTTAAAAAGATAATTTCTAAACAAAAAGAATTAATTTTTAACAAAGCAGTTGAATTTTTAAGCAATGTAATTAATTTTCAACAAAATACACATATTTTCAACTACAAAGAATTTAATGAATTGATAACCAAAAAGATGAGTTTTCCATATAGATTAATTTTCTACAACAAATAACAAACAATCTTCAATGAAAAAAAAAATATTTATAACAAAATAGTTGAATTTTCGAACAAAAAAATCAATTTTCTTCAAATTGCATGAATTTTCAACTAAAAAAGATAAATTTTTGAACAAAAATGGAAGTTAAATTTTAAGTTAAAAAAATAGTTGCATTTTTAGGCAAAAAAGATAATATTTGAACAAGAGATTGATTTTGAAAGAAAAAGACAAATTTTCAACTAAGAAATATTTTTCAGTCAATACAGAAGAAAATTCTATCCAAAATACGGAATTTTCCTGACAAACAGTCAAATTTTCTACAAAACAGTTGAATTTTTAAACCGAAAATATTAGTTTTCGAAAAAAAAAGTTAATATTTGATAAAATAGTTTAATTTTAAACCAAATAAAAACGAATTTTAATTTGAAAAGATTAAGAAAATCACAAAACAAAAATATGAAATAAATTGTCACCTATTATGATCCAACTTCAGTAAAAAAAAATTATTTTATACAAAAAATTAATTTTAACATAATAGTTACATTTTTAGTTAAAAAATTAATGTTCAACCAAGTACTACAGATGAATTTTTTAAACCAAAACGGCGAATTTTCAACCAAAAAATTTTTTTCAGTAAATAAGCAAGAAAATTTCATCAAAAATATGAAATTTTCATGACGAATTTTCTGCAAAACAGTTGAATTTTTACATCGAAAATATGAATTTTTAACAAAAAAAGTTAACAGTTGATCAAATAGTTAAATTCTTAACCTAAAAAAGGAAATTTTAAACAAAATGCTTAAATTTCTAACAAAAAAAAGGGAATTTGAACTAATATTATGAATAAACAGTATAAATATGAAATTTTAACCAATTATTTCAACTTTTAATTACTACCTTGCATTTTTTAGTCGCAAAGATTAAATTTTTACACGAGATGGATTTCTCAACCAAAAAGACAAATTTTGAAGCAAAACAGATTTTTTAGTCGATAAAGAATAAAATTTAATCCGGGCAGTCGAACTTTAATGCCAAACAGACGAATTTTTTACAAATCAGTTGAATTTTAAAACCGCAAATATGTTTTTTTAACAAAAAAATTAAAATTCGATCAAATATTTAAATTTTTAACCCGAAAAACGAATTTTCAACAAAATAGTTCAATTTTACCCAAAGAAATGAATTTTTAACAAAATACATGCACTTTCATTTAAAAGTAACAAATTGTCAACTAAAAAAGGAAGTTATATTTTCGGTGGAAAAATTAATTTTTTAACAAACAAAAAATGAATTTGCAACAAAAAAGTTAAATTTTTAACTCAAGAAATTTATTTTCAACAAAATACATGCATTGCCAACTTAAAAAGATTAGTTTTAAAACAAAAATAGAACGGTTAGATATTATGAATAAACAATTAAAAAATAAATTTTTAAACCAAAAATATGGATGAAAAAAAAATTAATATTCGATCAAATAGTTGAATTTTCAACCCGAAAAAGGAATTTGTACTAAAACCGTTAAATTTTCAATAAAAATGATTGACTCTATATGTTTTTAAAAAATGTTTTAAATTTAGAATCAGATAATGGTATCTTTACTACTCAAGCTTATAACATTTAATTATAATAACTTTTTCCAGGTCCAAATTTTTATTTGAATAATCTAGTACAATTTCTAAAATATAAAAATTCAGGACACAGCACCAAAAATTCAGAAAAACGAAAAAAAACTCAGGTCATGTCTTGATAAATCAGGGCAGGTCAGTCACACGGCCTTGAAACTCCAATTTTGCATTTATCGCAAAACGGGAAACAAACTAACCTACAAATAATTACTTCCAACTTAAATATAAATTTCCGAACGGAAGCAAGAAATTTAAAAATCAATCAGCTTCGATAGTGGCAGAATTCCTAAGAATTCAACAATGAGGGGAAAATACAGTCACAAAAGATTATCAAAGTTGACTCACAAAAGAAACAAAAGAATCGACGCGTAAATCTCCTCTGTCCCCTATCGACTAAATACGCAAAAAGTTATTTGCAAGATAAATTGTGTGGTATAACTTACTCTAGATAATCATTAATTGTACCAATATTTATATTTAAAGGTCGAAAAAACATAAATAAAAATACAAACATACTTACGGATACACCTGCTGCCTTCGCGAATCAGCTGTCTGTAACTGAAGTTTCGCCAGTCGTCTGCAAAAAGGCACTGCTACCAATAGAAGAAAAAATAATCTGAAATAAAAGTAACTAAAAACTTAACAAAAAAAGTCAAAAACAAAAGATTATTTAAAAAAAACATATGAAACCAACAAAATTAAACTTTTTATTTCAATAATTAATTCAATTTATTAGTTTAAATTTATTCATTTTATCGAGTTTAAATTAATGCTTTATTTGATATTTTTTATCTGGGTTGGCAGCATCTTCCTGGTTTAGAAAGAAACACGTGCGAAAAAAATAATCATAATCATAATTATGACAGAATTGGTGAAAAGTGAGAGTGAAAATGAGAATTCGGATAGTAAAAGACCTCAGTTTGGAAATAGGATTCTTGCTGAAGCGGATAATGTTTTCCAGCACAATGCTTGGTGAGAATTTTACACTTTCTTTCGATATTTTGATTCCTAACCTATAAATTGAAAATTTGTTTATTTTCTCATTTTTCAAGTGTTTTTCATTAAAATTGTCACAATTTGGAGGGTCTTTATTTATTTAGATATCAGTTGAGTATATTGGACCATTCAATTTTGATATTTGCTAGATTTTAATCATTTTTTAAAAGATCGTATACAAATTACAAAAAGTTTGTTGTCTACACGTGAGTTCAATTTAAACGATTTTTAGGCTTAGATTTAAAGAAATGTTTCTAAATTAACGTATGCCTTATTTTAATGTTTATCGGTAATCATTCAATACAAAATAATGCTTTCAATTTCAATTTACACAATTTGGTGAATTCTAACCTTAAAATTATTTTTTATGTTTTGTTTGTTATTATTCTGAACGGCCGCTGTCCCTGGAATTTTATAAAACCGGGAAAAGACAGTACATTTATTTTTTTGACCGGAATTTAATATATTTATAGAAAAAAAATCTGTCCAAGTTTGATTTTAACAGTTTTAAAAGTAATTAGTTGAATTTTTATATTTTTGGTTTCTGATATCATTCCGTTTGCAATGCGTAATTCGAAAATCTTTCACTTCGATTTGTTCTGTTTTAGATTTTAATTTCGAAGCGTACATTTTTTATTTAAAGAATTTCAAATTGCAGTTCAAAAGACTTAAAAATTAAAAATTAGAAACGTTTAAAATTCACAATTTTGGATAAAAGAAACATTTTAATTTGCGAACCGTGAATATAAATTATAATGATTTTTCAAAATTAAACTATACATTAAGGACGAACAAGTGAATAATAATTGATTTCACAAAACGATTCGGAATCTGTTTAAAATTTAAGAATTTGCAGATTATAAAGCCAAAAATGTAACTATTTTATTTGGAAATTTTTGTTTGTTAAATAAATGTAAATGCGCGATTGAAACTTTATCAACTATTTTTAACTTAAAAATAAGTTTTAAATAATATATTCATAATTAAAGGCTTTTATTAAATTTCAAATATTATTTCAGACTAAAATTTGGAAATTTAAATGTTGAAATTTTGAAATGAAGAAAAATAACAAATTCTTAATATTTAGAAACATTTGACTCTTTATTTAAATTCAGTAAATATAAATCAAATATTCTAAACTAAACAAAAAAAAACTAAACTTTGAACGTTGCGATTTTAATTTTTCTATTTAAAAAATGTAATTTACAAAATAAAATGGTAAAGAAATAAAAAAAATAATTTTCAGAGAATATTTAAAAAGATCTAGAATTATTTCCGACATTGTCAAAAATTAATATGGAAGATTTGAAGAAAAAATATATTTTCTTAAAAATTAATGTTTTTTTTTGTAGAAAATTCATCATTTTAGTTGAAAATTAATTTTTGTTGTTGTTAAAGAATGGACTACGTGATTAAAAATTGTTTTTTTTCTATGGATGAAAAGGATTTTTTGCTGAAAATTGTACTGTTCTGTTAAAATTCTTTTTCAATTAAACATTTAACTATTATTTAATTTGAATGTTTTATCACTTTAATGAAAAATTAATCTCTTTGATTGAACATACCTTTTCTGATTAAAAATTTAATTATTCAATTGTGGCTGAGAAATTATATTTTTTCATTAAAAATACTTTTTTTTATTTGTTGGACATTGATTTTGTTAATTTGAAACTTAATTATTTCAGTTTTGATAGACAATTTATATTTTTTAGTAAAATTTAATTTGTTGTTAATGAAAATTCAACTATCTCAGTTGGAGATTCATCATTTAGTTGAATATTGATAAAGTTAAATTAAGTTAAATTAAATTTTTCAACTAAAAATATAAACGTTCGATTTTCTGTTGAAAATTCTTTTTGTTATTAGTTCAAAATTCAACTACTGGGTTTAATATTTTTCTTCTTTTATTAAAAATTCCGGCATTACATTAAAAATTCATATTTTGTTCAAAAGTTGTATTTTTTGGTAGAAAATTATCTTTTTGTTTGAAAATTAATCTTATTGTTTAATAATTCATCTTTCTGGTTAAAAATTCAAGTAATCCAATTTAAGATTCATAATTTTATTTAAGAATTCTTTTTTTGCAATGAACGGGAATTGAAAAGCGTCTACCTAATCGCCACGGTGAGTTTGAAACGTTTTTATTTATTTAAAAATCAGTTGACTATAAGTGGCTGTTTAATTTTGACTATTATTCGATTTTTATCATTTTTTGAAAGATAGTATACAAATTACAAAATTTGCTGTCTGCACGTTAGTTCAATTTAAGCGATTTGTTAGGCTGTGATTAAAATAATTGTCGTAAAATTAACTTCCTATCTTAAAACTATTTTTTATTTTTTATTATTATTACTAACAATTGGCAAGCGTTTAAAGCATGTAGTTGGTTCTTAATGAGGCTTTTCTTTTTCATTATTTCATTTTGAGATTCAATAATAATTTTAAATATTGTAAATATTGGTACGCACCAATTCTGCTTTGCCATTTTTTGTGGCTAATAATTTAAATTTTATAAGTATATGGTAAGAATAAGTGATTAAATTTTTTAAATAATTAGAAACCCTTTCTTTTGAAAAAAACGGTTTATTTTCCATAAATTTGTTGTACATTTTACAGAAAATATTATATGATTTGATAACGTTTTATATGATATAAAAAAATGCCATTTATTTCATTTAAATTAGAATGAATTTCAATAAGAATTCAAAGGAATTCAAGAGATTTTTATGAAATTCGTAAGATCAAATAAAAAAGCTTCCACTGAATTAAGTAAAATGGAACTGAACAGAATTCAGAGCAAATTCAATAGAATTTAAGTGAACTGAAATAAAAATGTGAATTTAAAACAATTTAAAACATGCAATTCTATCAGATAAAATTCATAAAAATTCAAACTGACTGTTGAAAAAATTAAATTAAATTAAAAACAATTCAACAATATTTAAAAAAATTAATTTTATTCATTAGGTTTAGAGTAAATTTAAAAAAAAAAGCAAGGGAATTGAAAACAATTCGAAAATATTAAGGAAATTAATTAAGTTCATTAAGTATGGAGTGAATTTAGAAAAATTCAAGGGAATTGCAAGGAATTAGGCGATCAATTCTAAATAATTCAAAAGTAAATCTGGTAGATTTCAAACGATTTATTTTTTTTTAATTCGATTAATTTTAGAAAAATTAAAATGAATTTAGAAGAATCCAAAGGATTTTAAGAGAATACGGTCAAACTCATAAGAGATTGAACGTTATTTAAAAAAATTCTATTAAATATATTAAAATGGTAGTGAACAGAATTAAAAAATGTCAAAATTATTTTTAAAGAAATCGATTCTATGAAACTCATGATTAATTAAAATTAAAAAAAATTGTTTGAATTCATGAAGTTTGGAGTGAAATAAAAAAATACAAGGGAATTGCTAAGAATTAAGGGCGAATTCTCAAGAATTAAAAAAAAAACAAGATAGATTTCAAATGATTTCGAATTTTTTTAATTCCATCGATTTAAGTAAAATTTAAATGAATTTCGTAGAATTCGAGAGAATTTACGATACTGCGATCAAATTCATAAGAGTTTGAGCTTAGTGAATACATTTTTTTAATTCTATTGAATTTAGTAAAATGGGAGTGAACAGAATTAAAAAAAAGTCCAATTGAATTTAAGTTAATTGAAAAAAAACAATGAATTAAATAAAATGAATTATGAAGAATTTTAGGACATTAAAAGATTTTGTTGAAAATCATAAAAAATCCATGTGAATTGAAAACAAAAAATATTCAGAAAAATCAATCCGACGCTACTCATAAAAAATTAAGGCGACTTAACAAAATTTTAAATAATTAAAAGTCAAATAAAAAGGATTCAAGAAAGTTTAAGAGTCTTCTTTAAAATTTTAAAAAGTTCATGATGAATTCCGAAGGCATTGCAAAAAAAATTTCGAAGACGAAAATATTCCAGAGATTTCAGTAAAATTTAAGTGGGCTCAAAATGATTCAAGGGAATCCAAAAGAATTCAGGGTGAATTATAAAGAACTCTAGAGAATTCTAAAGAATTCAAAAGAATAAAAAAAAAACGAAAATATTCCCTTGATTTCATTAAAATTTGAGTTAATTTAGAAGAATTCATGGTAATTCTAAAAAATTCAGTGTGAATTTCAAATAAACTTGAATTAATTGCACAAAATTTAAAAAAACATCGAAAATATTCGAATATATACGAATTCCAATATGAATTAATAAGAATTCAGCCTGAATTAAAAATAATTCACATGGATGAAAACTTTTTTTGAATAAAAATAAATTGTATTAAATTCAGTTAATTTTAAGGGAATTCCAAAGAATCCTAAAGAATTCAAAGGAATTGAAAAGACTAATCCACTTGAAATTAAAATATAGAGTTAAAAATTCATGTATTTTCATCAAAATTATTCTTTTTCGGTAGAAAATTAATATTTTGGGTTGAAATTTTATTTCTTCAGTTGAAAATTAATTTTTTCAATTAAAAATTTAACCATTCCATTTTTAGTTGAGATTTTTTTTATAGAAATTTAATTTTTCTGATAGATAATTCATTTTTTTGTTTGAAAATTTGATTAATTATTAAAAAATTTATTGTATTTGATTAAACACGTATTTCACGAACTAAATATTAAATTTTAAGGGGATTTGGTTGGTTGTCTTCTCATTTTTCCTTCCTCTTTTTTTATTTTTGTCCAAAAAAAGAATTTTTTTCTTTTTTAGGAAAATTTTTATCTTTTTTCAAATTACAAAGAAACATTTTATGGTTATTATTGGACTTTAAATAAGATATTTAATTTTATTTTAAACTCATTTAAATTTCTTTAATTTTAAATTAAAATATTCTATTTTTTTCAATGAATCTTTTTTGGTTAAACGTTATCCTGTTTTGGTAGAAAATTAACCTTTTTGGTTGAAAATTCATGTCTTTTTGGTGAAATATTTATCTGTTCGTTTTTAAATTTTATTATTTCTTTGAAAATTCATTTTATGTAGTTAAAGAATTATTTCTGTAACTTACAATTAAAGTATTATATTTTGTGTTGAAAATTGATATTTTTTAGTTAAATATTCCTCTATTTTGTTTAAAATTTATCCTTTTTGGTATGAAATTATTTTTCTGGGTTGAAAAATTCAACTATTTGGTTAAAAATTAATTTTTTTGATTGAAGTTACGTCATTTTATTTAAGAGTTCATTGGTTTGATTAAAAATCTAGCAAGTTTGATTTCATTTTTGCTAGAAAATTGATCTTTAAAATCGATGTTTTGCAGTTGAAAATTCCCTTCTTTTGTTGAAAACGCGCTATTTTAGTCGAAAATTCATTTATTTTATTAGAAAATGCATATTCCTTTTTTTGTAAATTCAACTCCCCTTTTTTTAAATATTCGCCTTTATGTTTTAAAAACTCAACATTTTGACAGAAGTTTCTTCATTTTGCGAAAAAAATCTAGTAGATTTATTATTAATTATTTAAAAAATGGCCGTAAACACATTCAGAGTTTGTCTATTTTTAAACGGATAGGTTCAATTTCTTTTAGTTTGCAAATTAGCAATAATTATTAATTATTTCAGTTACTTTCATAAATATATTCAGAGTTTGGCTATTTTTTAACCAATAGGATTTGTAAATTTAGAAGAATTAATAATAATTTAAAGAACTCTCATAGAAAATAGAGTTAGGAAATTTTTTAAGAAATAGGCGAATTTTATTTTACAGAATTTACTAATAATATTTTTCTCATAACTTTCAACTTGTGACTATTGTGAGTTTGAGATTGTGAGCAGACACATATTTTTCCTCGATAATTAATAACTGCTTCTAATCAAATTTTTGTGAGCTTAAATAACAAACACGTCATCTAGGAAGTGAACTTCTGTCTTATCTTTGAATGTTGATTTAGTTTTTAAAGAATGTATTTTCGCTCTTCTGAAAAATTCCGATTTTTTTGTACTAAATTTTTAATTTAGATTTTTTAAGTCTTAAAATGTAAAGTAAAGAAAAAAGTTTTGCATTTAATTTTTTTCAAAATTGGATGAGGATTAATTTAGTTTTCTTGAACATTTTTATTGATTTGGAGGTAGGCAATTTTAGACTTTTTAATGTTTTTATTGAGTTTGAAACGAGGACATTTCAGATATTAATTTTTGCTTCAATTGGCAGAGGGGCATTTTATATTTTTAACATTTTCACCAAGTTGAAAAAAAATTGGTTTTTAATGTTTCATGAATTGGAAGAAAAATCATTTTTGTTTTTAATGGTGTTTATTCGAAGAATTAAGTATTTTTATTTTATTTTTTTCTGAATTGGAAGGAACGATAATTTTTCTGAATTGGAAGTGACCATTTTTGTTTTTATTATTTTCATTTTTCTAAGAGGGAACATTTTTATTTTGAATGTTTTTTCTAAATAGGAGTGCAATTTTTTATTTCTAGGATTATTATTGAATTCGAAGGAAGGAAATTTTGGTTTTCAATTTTACCCAAATTGGAAGAGTTTTCATCATTGTTTTTGCGTTGGAGGGGATAAAATTTTATTTGTTTTTTTCTGAATTGTGAGGGTGAATTTTTTTCTTTTTAACATTTTTCATTTCAGGGTAATAGTTTTATATTTTTGATTTGTCTCTTAATTTCAATAGGCCCTTTTTTATGATTTTTATTGGGTTGGAGGGGATTAAATTTTTATTTTTTTTCTGAATTTCAAGAGGGACATTTTTTAATTTTTAAGATTTTCATAGAGCTGGAAGGGACGGAATTTTAGAATTTTTTCTGAATTGGAAGAGACCATTTTTTCTTTTTAGCGTCTTTATTATGAATTGTAAGGTAATTTTTTCCTAAACATTTTTATTGAATTCGAAGGAAGGAAAATTTCGTTTTCAATTTCGTCTGAATTGGAAAAGGCTCTTTTTTGTTTTTATATTTGTTGTCAGCTTGGAAGGAATGAAATTTTCTGTATTTATTTAGATATTTTTTTTTGAGTTTTAGCGAAAAATCTTGTATTTTCAAATTTTTTTTTAATTTGGACGAGTGAATTTTTTTTTTTCAAGATTTTCATAGTTAGAAGGGACGAAATTTTTTTTCCTAACTAAAAGAGGCTATTTTTTCTTTTTACAATTTCTATTGAGTCGAAAGGGGGAATTTTTTATCTAAAATTTTTTTCTGAATTTTAGGGAATTTTTTATCTTAAGCATTTTTATTGAATTGGATGCCCAGACATTTCGGTTTTCATTTTTTTAATTCTGAATTCAAATATATATGTTTTATTGAGTTAGAAGTGGGGAATTTCGGTTATTTATTGTTTTTTTTTTAATTGGAAAAAGCAGATTTATTTTTTTTCACATGTTTTTAGTGCAAATGAGACCACACAAATAAAATAAGAGCATTTTTATTTCCAAACCTAAAGTCATTGATATAAAAAGGTTCCTAAAATGTTTCTATTTAATAACTAAAATTTAGGGACACATTACATTCATAAAATAAATAAATCACAGCAATCACTATTGTATTTTTATTTATATTTGATTTTCTTCAATTTTTGCATAGATTTATTTCCTTATTTCGTTTAAAAATGTGTAAATTTTCTTTTTAAATGGTTTCATTTTGTGTAAGTGAGCAAAATGAATCGAAAAATATAATTTTTTAGGGATAACGTGACTTGGAATGAAGAACAGGAAGAATCAGCTCGACAAAAAGTTGCCGAGAATTCAGCAGTTTGTGCTTCTTTCGAATTGATTACAAAATATGAAACTGAAGCCGATAAATACTGGGATAAATTTTACGAAATCCATCAAAATAGGTTTCTGTACATTTTTATTTTACTATTAAAAATCAATTACTTTATCAAACATATTATTAATAATTAATATATGATCTGAAAATATGTTCAAATTTTCCAAAAATAGATTAACGTATCATAATTATTATTTAAAATTAAATAATCGATAGAAAATACTTTTAAAAATCCCTTTTTATTTTCGATTGTCTACAAAAAAAGTTTTTTTTATAGATTTTTCAAAGATAGACACTGGCTTTTTACCGAATTCCCGGAACTCGCTCCCAGTTCTGAGACAAAAATCGCGAGAGTTTTACCAGATGATTCTTTTACTCAAAATGAATTGATTGGAGACGGAAATAAAATATTGGAAATAGGCTGTGGAGTTGGAAATACAGTTTTTCCACTACTTTTATACAATAAGGACCCAAACTTGTTCGTTTATTGCTGCGATTTTTCGAGCAATGCCATTGAAATTTTGCAGCAAAATTCCGAATACGACACGTCTAGGTAAGTGAAGATGACTTAAAAATTTTAAATAATTGTATACAATATTATTAATACGAAATTTAATATTAAAAGGACATTTTTCTGCGTTCTTTTAAAATGTTTGAAATTTTTTTTAATTTCTGTGACATCAAGGAAATCCCTGAAATCGTTTAAAATTTTCGAAATAATTTTAAGTTTTTTAAGTCTACCTGAAATCAATTTAATCCTGGTGAAAACTTAAAAAATTTTGGAAATTATTTTGATAGGTTTGAAACATAAAAATGTTTAGAAATATTTTGTAATATTTTGTAATGTTTTGAAATTTTTGTGAAGTTGTTTTAAATATTTTAAAAACTGTTGACATTTTTAAACTATTTTCAAATTTTTTAAGTGTTTGAAATCTTTGTAAAATCTTCAGAAAGAAACATTTATAAATATTATTTTAAATCTTTAAGAAATATTTTCAAATCAATGCAATCTTTTTAAAGTTTTTGAAATCTTTATTAAACTTTGGCGAAAAGTTCGCAAAACAAAGACATTCTTAAAAATAATTTAATATCTATTATAATTTTTTTCAAATATTTTTATAGATTCGAATTCTTTTGATATTTTT
>JAAAKG020077274.1:0-16975 GCA_010014905.2 Druon quercuslanigerum | reverse complement strand
TCAGTTGGTAAGAGCATCAGACCGGAAATCTGAAGGTCCTGAGTTCAGATCCCAGCGGAGATAGAGACATTTTTTCAAAATCTTAAGATTTATGGATATTTTAATAATATTGGTATAGACCAGTAGACAAACAAAATTAACATCTAAAATTAATAATTATATAAACAATATATCTAATTTTTTTTCAAATTGAAGTAAAAATTTTTTTTGTTTTAATTGTTTCATTTTTATAAAGTCTTTTAAACACCAGAAAATTAATTTGCAAGAAAATAGTTCAATTTTTGACCAAATAATTAAATTTTCTTTACATAATAGTTAAATTTTAAAGCCGAAAATACAAATTTTGTAGAATCTAACTTAATTTGCAACAAAAATCTTTGTTTCATGCGTATAAGAATTAATTTTTAAATAAGAAAGATTTAAATTTAAGAAAGACGAATTTTCTATTAAAAAATCCATTTGTTTAATTATTAGTTGTATTTTCGACAAAAAAAGATAAATTTGCAAAAAAAAAATTTAATTTTCAATAATTTTTTTAGTAGAAAATTAAAGTTTCAGTCCGAAAACTTAAATTTTCAACGAAAAATTTGATTTATTTTAACGAATTTTCTATAAAAAAAAAAGTTTTCAAAAAAATTGTAGAATTTTCAACTAAACAATCAAATTTTTAACAGAATGGTTTGATTTTTAAGCCCTTGAAATAAACTTTTTAGAAGATAGTTGAATTTTTAACAAAAATGTTTTCTTTTATTTAAATATTCTAAATAGTCTTTTTAATTATATAATTTACTGAGTCAATTATTTTTTTTAAATAGTAACCACGCGAAAAAATTATAGATGACGTGAAAATTATAGATAATTTCTTAGATTATTTTATTAATAATTTTTTTTTTAAACAGAAGCAGAAAATTGTTTCTGTTTCAATTAATTGATTTTTAAAACCTTTTAAAACCCAAAAAATTAGTTTTAAACCAAATAGTTGAATTTTCAACCAAATAATTTTATTTTTTTACAGAATAGTTTAATTTTCAAGCCGAAAGACAAAGTAAAAAATAGCTTAAGTTGCAACAAACTAAGAATTAACTTCTAAATAAGAAAGATAACAGTTTAGGGAAAAAAATTTATGTAGAAAGACGAATTTTATATAAAAAAAATTGTATTTTTGAACGAAAAAGATAAATTTACAAAAAAAATTTTGAATTTTCAACTACTTGAAACTATTTTTAACAAAATAGTTCAGTCCGAAACTAAACCATTAATTCTGTTTAACCAGAGTTATTTTTTTTTTTTTACAAAAAGATGATTTTTTAAGAAAAAAGCTAAATTTTCATCAAAATAATTAAATTTCTAACCATATAGTTGAATTTTCAACTATTTGAATTTATTTTACAACCAAATAGGAGAATCCTTAATCGGAACCGATCAACTTTCTACCAAAAAGTGTTTTTAAAGAAAAGAATACTTTTTTTATAAAATAGTTGAATTTTTAACAAAAAAGTTGATTTATTCCAAAGAATTT
Organism: Druon quercuslanigerum; assembly: GCA_010014905.2. NCBI lineage: Eukaryota > Metazoa > Arthropoda > Insecta > Hymenoptera > Cynipidae > Druon > Druon quercuslanigerum. The sequence continues at coordinate 15,456 of JAAAKG020077274.1, read as the reverse complement.
TCTATTAAAAAAAAGTTTTCAAAAAATAGATGAATTCTCAACTAAACAATAAAATTTTTAACAGAATAGTTTTATTTTAAGGCCCTTAAAATTTAATTAATTTTTTTTTATATAATTTCTTTTTAATTTTAATTTTTTTATAGAATAGTTTAATTTTCAAGCCTAAAAGACAAACTTGGTAAAAGACAGCTTAATTTGCAACACAAATCTTTGTTTTAAGTGAATAAGAATTAATTCCTAAATAGGAAAGATAACAACTTTTTTTTAAATAATTTTTTTTTGTAGAAAGACGAATCTTCTATAAAATAATCCATTTGTTCAATAATTAGTTGTATTTTCGACCGAAAAGAATAAATTTAAAAAAAATGAATTTTTAACTATTTGAAATTATTTTCAACAAAATAGGAGAATCCTTAACCAGAACCGAACAACTTTCTACCAAAAAGTTTTTTTTTTTTTCAAAAAGAATACTTTTTTCAAAAAATAGTTGAATTTTCAACTAAACAATAAAATTTTTAACAGAATAGTTTGATTTTTAAGCCCTTGAAATCAACTTGAAACAAAATGTTTATTTTTATTTAAATATATCAAATAATCTTTTTTATTTATAAAATTTACTGACTCAATTATTTAAAAAAAATAGAAACCAGGCGAAAAAATTATAGATGACGTGAAAATGATAGATAATTTCTTAGATTATTTTATTGATGATTTTTTTTTTCAAACAGAAATAGAAAATTGTTTCTGTTTCAATTACACTGAAAAGAATGATTAGTTGAGCCAAATATTTACTTAGTAATACTACTATATTATTAGTTGGTACAACAATTCAATTAGTTGCAGCGACTATTCAGTTAGTTACAGCAACTAACTAAATGGTTGTCCTGACTAACAAAATATCAGTGACATCTTAAAGACTGAATAGTTGGCCCAACTAAACACTTTTTTCAGTGTAGTTGATTTTTTAAAACCTTTTAAAAACCAAAAAATTAATTTAAAAAAAAAGAGTTGAATTTTTATTCAAAAAATCCATTTTTTTAATTTTTAGTTGTATTTTCGACCGAAAAAAATAAATTTACAAAAAAAATTTGAATTTTCAACTTTTTGAAACTTTTTTAACATAATAGATGAATCCGCAACAAAATCATTAAATAGTCTTTTTATTTATTAAATTTACGGAATCAATTATTTAAAAAAATAGGAACCAGGTGAACAAATTATAAATGACTTGAAAATTATAAATAATTTCCAAAAAATTAATTTTCAACAAAATAGTTGAATTTTCAACCAAAACATTTCATTTTTTTACAGAATAGTTTACTTTTCAAACAGAAAAGACAAATTTTTAACAAAATAGTTAAATCCGCAACCAAACCATAATTCTTCTTAACCAAAAAGTTTTTTAAACAAAAAAAATATTTTTTTCATAAAATAGTTGAATTTTTATCTAAACAATACATTTTTATAAGACAGTTGAATTTTTAAGAAAAATGTTTCTTTTTATTTAAATGTATTAAATAGTATTTTTATTTATTAAATTTACTGAATCGATTACTTAAAAAAAAATAGAAATCAGGCGAAAAAATTATAGGTGACGTGAGAATTATAGATAATTTCCTAGATTATTTTATTGATAATTTTTTTTAACAAAAGTAGAAACTTGTTTCTATTTCAATTACTTGATTTTTTAAAACCTTTTAAAACCCAACAAATTAATTCTCAACCAAATAGTTGAATTTTCAACCAAATAATTCAATTTTTTTACAGAATAGTTTCATTTTCAAGCCGAAAAGACAAATTTTGTAAAATATAGTTTTTAGTGAATAAGATATAATTTTTAAATAAGAAAGATAACCATTTTTTTAAATAATTTTTTATGTGCAAAGACGAATTTTCTATAAAAAAATCCATTTTTTTAATAATTAGTTGTATTTTCTACCGAAAAAAATAAGTTTACCAAAATAATTTTGAATTTTCAACTACTTGACACTATTTTTAACAAAATAGTTGAATCCGTAACAAAATCATCATTCTTTTTTCAATAATTAAAAAAAATAGGAACTTGGTGTTTTTTCTACGATATATAAACAATATATATATATTTTTTTTGCAAACTGATTTTTTCAAGTCTTTTAAAGACCAAAAAATTAATTTTTAACAAAATAGTTGATTTTTTAACCAAGTAACAAAATTTTTTTACAGAATAGTTTAGTTTTCAAGCCGAAAAGGCAAATTTTGTAAAAGATAACTTAATTTGCAATAAAATTTTTTTTTTTTAAGCCAAATTTTCTATCAAAAATCCATTTGTTCAATAATTAGTTGTATTTTCGACCGAAAAAGATACATTTCCAAAAAAAAACTTCAATTTTTAAGAATTTAAAACTATTTTTAACAAAATAGTTGAATTTTAACGAAATAATTAAATTTCTAACCGAATAGTTAAATTTTCAACTATTTGAATTTATTTTACAACAGAATCGGAAAATCCTTAACCTGAACTCATTAACTTTCTATTAAAAAGTTTTTTTTAACAAAGAAAATACTTTTTTCATAAAATAGTTGAATTTTCAACTAAACAATCAAATTTTTAACAGAATAGTTTGATTTTTAATCCCTTGAAATAAACTTTTTAGAAGACAGTTGAATTTTTAATAAAAATGTTTTCTTTTATTTGAATATATTGAATATTCTCTTTAATAATTAAATTTATTGAGTCAATTATTTTTAAAAAATAGGAACCGGACGAAAAAATTATAGATGAAGTGAAAATTATAAATAATTTCCTAGATTATTTTATTGATAATTCTTTTTTTCAACAGAAGTAGAAAACTGTTTCTGTTTTAACCTTTTCAAATTCAAAAAATTAATTTTCAACAAAATAGTTGAGGTTTTAACCAAGTAACAAAATTTTTTTACAGAATAGTTTAATTTTCAAGCTGAGAAGACCAATTTTTAATTTTTAACAAAATAGTTAAATCCGCAAGCAAACCATAATTCTTTTCAACCAAAGAATTATTTTTTTAAAAACAAAAAAATGATTTTTAAAGAAAAAAGTTAAATTTTAATAAAAATAATTAAGTTTCTAACCAAATAGTTGAATTTTCAACTATTTAAAATTATTTTTAATAAATAGGAGAGTCCTTAATCAGATCCGATCAACTTTCGACGAAACATTTTTTCTTTACCAAAAAAAATACTTCTTTCATAAAATAGTTAAATTTTTAACCAAATAGTTTAATTCTGAAGTAAAAAGATCATTTTTTTAGTAGACAATTGAAGCTTCAGCCCGGAAACTTAAATTCTTAACAAAAAAGTTAAATTATTTCAACGCATTTTCTATGAAAAACGAGTTTTCAAATTATAGATAATTTCCTTGATTATTTTATTGATAATTTTTGTTTCAGACAGAAGTAGAAAATTGTTTCTGTTTTAACCTTTTAAAATTCAAAAAATTAATTTTTAATAAAATAGTTAAATTTTCAACCAAATAATTTAATTTTTGTACAGAATAGTTTAATTTTCAAACGGAAAAGACAAATTTTGTAAAAGATAGCTTAAGTTGCAACAAAAATCTTTTTTTTTTAAGCGAAAAGGAATGAATTATTAAATAAGAAAGATAAAAAAATTTTTTACGTAGAAAGACGAATTTTCTATCAAAAAAATTGTATATTTGACCGAAAAAGATAAATCTGCAACTTTTTAAAAGACAGTTGAATTTTTAAGAAAAATGTTTCCTTTTATTTAAAAATATTAAATTGTTTTTTTAATTAATTAATTTACTAAATTAATTATTTAAAAAAATTTTGAACCATGCGAAAAAATTATAGATGACGTGAATATTATAGATAATTTCTTAGATTATTTTATTGATAATTATTTTTCAAACAGAAGTAGAAATTTGTCTCTGTTTCAATTACTTGATTTTTTAAAACTTTTTAAAACCTTAAAAATTAATTTTCAAGAAAATAGTAAAATTTTTAAGCAAATAATTAAATTTTGTTCACAGAATAGTTAAATTTTTAAGCCGAAAAGACCAAGTTTTCAAAACACAACTTAATTGAAACAAAAACCTTTATTTTATGCGTGTAAGAATTAATTTTCGAATAAGAAAGATAAAAATTCTACAAAAAAAATTAACTTTTGACGCAGAAAGACAGAAAGGAAGATGAATTCCAAGTCCTAAAAGTTGAATTTTTAACTATAAAAGATTAAGTTTATACCAAAAATATAATAGGTTGTTAAAAAAGTAATATTTACACAAAAAGAAACTAAAAAAAAAAAAAATAATTCAATTTTCAACCAAAGAGATGAATCTTTGATTAAAAAACTAATTTTTAAGAAAGTAGTTCAAATTTCAAGCAAAAAAGATTAATTTTCTACTAAAAGTTTACATTTTGGAACTAAAGAAGATTAATTGTAAACAAAAGATGTAATACTTAAAATTTTATTGAGAAAAATTAATTTCCAGGGAAAGATTTAAATTTTTAACTCATAAAATAATTTTTCAACAAAAAAGGAGTCATAGTTTATATTCCAATAAAAAAGGCAAAATTGATACAAAAAAAAAATTTTGACCAAAAAGACGAATATTCAACAAATAAAGATTTTTCGCTCAAAAAACAAATAAAAGTTTATCTAAATTGTTGCGTTTTTAATCAACAAAAATTAATTTCAAAACTAAGGAAATTATTTTTTCCAATAAAGGAGAAATTTTGACTCAAAAAGATAAATCTTAAAAACCTAATTTTAAACCAAAAGAAGGCTTTTCCACTAAACAATTCAAATTTCAACCAAAGACATAAACCTTTTAAAAAAACAATTTTTAACAATATAGTTTACCTGTTACCCAAGTAGTTGAATTTTCAATTAACAAAGATTAATTTTCAAACAAATAATTAAACTTTCAACCAAAGAAATAAATTTTCAATTAAAAATATAAATCTTAAAAAAAAAATATTTCTTAAAGTGATTCAGCCAAATATTTCAAACAAAATATTTGATTGCTTAAGCAAAGAAAAAGAATGTATGACCCTAAAGTAGCATTTTCACAAAAAAAAAATGAAATTTCCACTGAAGCAGATAAATTTTGAAGTCAAAAAGGTAATTTTTCAAAAAGTATAGTTGAATTTTCTGTTAATAAAGATTTCAGTTGAATGAAGTTCTACGAAAAAAATGGAATTTTCAAGTAAAAAAAGATTAAATTTTTCTTAAAACAGAAGAATTTTTATTTAAAAGATTATAATATGAATTTTGAAACGAATAATAAATTTCTGCAAAAACATTAAATCGTCAATTCAAAAAGACGAATTTATTCAACCAAAAATGATGAATTTTAACAAAATAGTTGAATTCTCGACCAAATAAATATTTCCAACCAGACAGTATCATTTTTGTCCAAGAACAATGAAAATTCTACTAAAACGGGTGACTGTTTAAATCAAAAAGACAAATTTTCAGAAAAAGAGTTCATGTAAAAAAGATTTTAGTTGAATTATCAGCAACAAAATATGGATTTTAAACAAAAGTTAAAAAAATATATTTGTGATATGCTTGAATTCTTTGTGAAAGCTTTTGAAGTCTTTTTGAAATCTCTAGAAATCATTGCGAAGTATACAAAAATTTGAAATATTTGGTAATATTTTGGAAATTATTTAAATCTTTTGTAAAGCATTGAAATTTTTGTAAAACCTTTTTTGGTAGAATATTTAAAAGATTCAGTAATATTCTTAAAATGATTGAAATCTTCTCGAAATCATCTAAATCTATCTTAAATCTTTAGGAAATAATTGGAATCTTTGTAAAATCTCTGTGAAACCTTTTTTGAAAGCTTTAGAAATCTTTGTACAACCTCTCTCAAATTTTTGCATACTTTTCGAAATTTTTAAAATCTTTCTGAAATTTTCCAAATCTTTGGGAAATTCTTCAAGTCTTTGTTGAAGACTGTAGATCTTTTTAGATCTTTAGGTCAGGAATCTTTGCTAAACCTTTTTAATTTTTCGCAATTCTTTTGGAAATCGTTGAAATTTTTGTGCAATTTTTGAAATCTTAACGAAAATTTTTCTGAAATAATGAAAACCTATCTGAAATCTTTAATAAATTTTTCTGCAATCTTTGAGAAATCATGAAAACCTTTGTTCAAACCTTAAAATATTTGTCAAATCTTTGTTAATATGACTCTTATACCTGTATTTATTATTACTTATTATTTACTATTCATAGTTTATTTATTATTTATGTAAAATTTGTACATAGTATGATATTATACTATGCACAAATTGTATCTCTCAATATTAAAAGTCTATACCCGTGTTGCATCCGGAACTTATTTCAGTGCTTTGAAACTGGAAAAGGGTCAAAACATGTACCCGGAATTTAATGAAGTACTTTTAAACTGGAAACGGGCCAAAATAATGTACCCGGAACTTATTAAAGTACTTTGAAACTGGAAACGGGTCAAAAACAGTTACCCGGAACTTATCAAAGTACTTGGACACTGGAAGCGGGTCAAGAACATGCATCCGGAACGTATTAAAGTACTTTGAAAGTAGAAAAGGTTCAAAAGCATGTACCCGGAACTTAGTAAAGTACTTTGAAACTGGAAACGGGTCAAAAACAGTTACCCGGAACTTAATAAAGTACTTGGGTGCTGGAAACGGGTCAAGAACATGCATCCGGAACGTATTAAAGTACTTTAAAAGTGGAAAGGTTCAAAAGCATGTACCCGGAACTTAATAAATTACTTTGAAACTGGAGAGGGGTCAAAATCATGTATCTGGAACTTTGTAAAGTACTTTGAAACTAGAAATGGGTCAGGATCATGCATTCGGAACGTAGTAAAGTACTTTGATCTAGGGAAGTGTTCAAAAGCATGTACACGGAAACGGGCCAAAAACATGCATTTGAAACTTAGTAAATTACATTGAAACTGGAAAAGGGTCAAAAGCATGTACCCGGAACTTTGTAAAGTATTTTGAAACTAGAAACGGATCAAGAACATGCATCTGGAACGTAGTAAAGTACGTTGAAAGTGGGACAAGAACATGAATCCAGAACTTAGTAAAATACTTTTAAACTGGAAAGGGGTCAAAAACATTCACTCGAAACTTAGTAAATTACATTAAAACTGTAAAAGGTTCAAAATAATGTATCCGTAACTTAGTAAAGTACTTTTAAATAGTAAACGGGTCAAGAACACGAATCCAGAACTTAGTAAAATACTTTGAAACTGGAAACGAGCCAAAAACATGCACTCGAAACTTAGTAAATTACTTTGAAACTGGAAAGTAGCCAAAAACATGTACCCGGAACTTAGTAAAGTACTTTGAAACTAGAAACGGGTGAAGCACATGCATCCGGAACGTAGTAAATTACTTCGAAAGTGGGAAAGGTTCAAAAGAAGGTATCCGGAACGTAGTAAAGTACTTTAAAAGTGGAAAGGTTCAAAAGCATGTACCCGGAACTTAATAAATTACTTTGAAACTGGAAAGGGGTCAAAATCATGTATCTGGAACTTTGTAAAGTACTTTGAAACTAGAAACGGGTCAAGCACATGCATCCGGAACGTAGTAAGGTACTTCGAAAGTGGGAAAGGTTCAAAAGAATGTATCCGGAACTTAGTGAAGTACTTTTAAATTGAAAACGGGTCAAGAACACGAATCCAGAACTTAGTAAAATACTTTGAAACTGGAAACGAGCCCAACACATGCACTCGAAACTTAGTAAATTACTTTGAAACTGGAAACGAGCCAAAAACATGTACCCGGAACTTAGTAAAGTACTTTGAAACTAGAAACGGGTCAAGCACATTAATCCGGAACGTAGTAAAGTATTTCGTAAGTGGGAAAGGTTCAAAAGAATGTATCCGGAACTTAGTGAAGTACTTTTTAATTGGAAACGGGTGAAGAACACGAATCCAGAACTTAGTACAATACTTCGAAACTGGAAACGGGTCAAAAACATGCACTCGAAACTTAGTAAATTATTTTGAAACTGGAAAAGGGTCAAGAACATGCATCCGGAACATAGTAAAATAATTTGAAACTGGAAACGGGTCAGAAAAATGAAGAATATAAGTGTAACTTTTTTTACACGCATAAATATGTACTTGTTCATTGAAAATGAGATATTTGGTGTTTAGGATTTTATCTTTCTTTTATCATTATTATATAACTAAGATGACTTTTATAAAATTCTATTTGTGAAAGATATAGCCAGTTATATATTTTATAAGCGTGTTAATGATTTGTTTGTTATAAACTTAAATTATGTAAAACTTATGATTCAACGAAAATCTCACGAATTTTATTTACTAAAGATAATATTTTTAGGGACAAAGTCGGCTCCGTTAATGACAGAGACTAAATTTAAAATTATACTTGTTATCTACAACGAATAAAAATCGCAAACACCAACTAAGCTTTTTACATTCTCATCCTAATGAGAAGGTATTGGTTTGATGTCAAATTTGACTTTGTTCGTTCGTAATCACTCTTTGATTTGATTTTTGTTTTAATTGTGAAAATTGAAATTACAAATAAAAAAATTAAACTATAGGACAAAAAGAGACAAGCTACCATAAAATGTTTAATAAGAAAATTGTTCTTAAATTAAATCTGAAAATTTGCTTTGAACATTTTTTTCTCACGAGACACGTCATTCGAATGTGTTCGTTAAAGCTGAAAGAGCTTTAACGAAAGAGAATTCACACTCACTAAATTTAAATTGTCGATGGCTTAACCTTAAATTTTAAAAAGTCTTTACACAAATATGGAAGAAATGTAAGAACAAGTCCCTTTTCCAACTAAAAAAATTTGAAAATAAAAACTCTCTACCCATTAAAAAAAATATCATATTTACTCCTTCAAAACTCATTAAAAATTGAGGAATTTTAAGTTGTGAACTTTTTAAATTTAACTGGATATTCCAAAAATATTTCAATTGGAACCTCCAATTATTTTTTTAGATACAAATTCAAAACGTTAAAGCGTTTTTCAATTTTTAAACCATTTTTTCAAGATTTAAAAACAAAAAGATAAATAGAAAAAAATTTTGCACCCGAAAAATGTCTAAAAATTCGTTCGTAATCACTTTTTTATTTGACTATTATTTTTTCTTTTAATCTTAGAAATTGACATTACAAATAAAAAATTAAACTATAGGACAAAAAGAGACAAGTTACAATAAAATATTTGATAAGAAAATTGTTTTTAAATTAAATCTGAAAATTTGCTTTGATCATTGTTTTCCCACGAGACGCGTAGTGCAAATGTGTTCGTTAAAGCTCTGAAAGAGCTTTAACGAAAGAGAATTCACACTCACTAAATTTCAATTGTCGATGGTTTAACCTTAAATTTTTTAAATCATTACACAAATATGGAAGAAATGTAAAAAAGGTCCTTTTTCCAACTAAAAAAATAAAAATAAAAACTCTCTCTAGCCATTCAAAAAAAAAAAATGAAATTTTCCTCCTTTCAATCTCAATAAAAATTGAGGAATTTTAAATTGTAAACTTTTTAAATTTAACTGCATATTCCAAAAATATTTCAATTGGAATCCTCAATTGTTTTTTTGAATACAAATTTAAAACGTTAGAGCATTTTCAAATTTTTTTAAACCATTTTTTTTCAAGATTTGAAACCAGAAATAAAAACAAATAAAAAAAGATAAATAGAAAAAAATTGTTCACCCGAAAAATTCGTTCCTAACCACTTTTTAAATTGACTAGTAGTTTTTGTTTTAATCGTGGAAATTGACATTGCAAATAAAAAAATTAAACTATAGGACAAACAAAAACAAATTAAAACAAAATGTTCAATAAGAAAATTGTTCTTGAATTAAATCTAAAAATTTGCTTTGATCATTTTTTTCCCACGAGACACGTCATTTGAATGTGTTCGTTAAAGCTGAAAGAGCTTTAACGAAAGAGAATTCACACTCACTAAATTTCAGTTGTCAATTAAAAGAAATCTTTACACAAATATGGGATAAGTATAAAAAAAGTCCCTTTTCCAACTAAAAAAAAAAAATGAAAATAAAAACTCTCTCTACCCATACAAAAAAAATTAGATTTTCCTCGATTCAAACTCAATAAAAATTGAGGAATTTTAAATTGTAAACTTTTTAAATTTAACTGGATATTCCAAAAATATTTCAATTGGAACCTCTAATTCTAACCTCAAATTTTTCCAACTGCTTAGGTATGTAAGTTAATAGTAACTAAAAATTAAATTTTTTAATAAAATTAATATGCAAATTCAACTTTTTAATTGTAAATTTTAATTTAGAATTCATCTCAAGTAAAATTATTACATGAACTAAAAAAAGTATTCAAAGAAATTCATCATGTTTTGGTTAAAAATTGTATTACTTGGTTCGAAAATTGATCGTTTTAATCATAAAATTCATCTTTTTTTTTTAGAAAAATTTTTTATAAAATAGTTCAAATATTCCTCAAAAAAGATTTTTCTGTCAAGAAAGAAAAAAAATTTAAACCAAACTGTTGAATTTTCAAGTAAAAAAAAACGATTTTTCTTGAAAACAGTTATATTTTAACATGAAAATATAAATTTTTGACAGAAGAGTTAATTTACATAATAGATTTAACCAATTTTAAGCTAGAAAAACTAAAAATTGAAAAATTAATTTTTTTTAGAAGTAAATACTTAAATACTTAAATTAGAAGTTAAAATATTTTTATTTGAAATAGTTCTAAATATCTTTTAAAATAAATCGTATTTTCCTGCAATTTTTAGAAAATCCTTCTAATTATGTGTAGAAAAATTTGTCTTATTTTAAGTTGAAAAAAGAGTTAAAGTTAATTTAAAATTTGAAACAATTTCAAATAATTTAATCGATGATGTTGAAAAATTATCTTTAGAGAATATTTTAATAGATTTTAAAATGTTTTAAAAGGATTCCAAAATTGTCAAAAATGTAACTGGAAGATTTTAACGAAATATTTAAAAATTGCAGGATCTTCAAAAAATGGTAGACTTTAAGAAGCAACTTTAAGAAAAATCTGGAAATTTAAAGAAATTTCTTTAAAATATGCTGGATTCCCTTTTGAGAATTTTGGAAATCTTTTAAAATCTTTTTAAATATTCTCGTAAAATAAATATTCTAAATGAAAAATCACTTTTAATTTTCCTAAGAATCTTAAGCGAATATTTTTTTTACTTTTTTGAAGCTTTTTACCAATTTTAAAAAGCATCTAAATTTTTTATTTGAAATCTGCAAAAACTTACATTTTTGTTACAGTTAGGATGTGGCCATTGACACTGAAATCACGGTACAAATAGTCGGATTTTGTCGATAAACACACTTCGTTTAAATAAGCTAAAATCATTCCATATTTTTTCTACAAAAAATGAGTGATCAAATGTTATTTATTCCACAAAATCCAACAATTGTACTCCTAAATTAAACATTTTTTAAATAAAACAAATAAATTTGTAACGTTCAAAGGTTTAAAACTCTTCGAAATTTTAACAATTCACGGCCTTCTAATTCAAGCAGTTCAGTTTCAAGTTATTTACTTTTAAGTATTTGGTTTGAATTTATAGTGAAATATTGCTTAATATTAAATAGCTTTTCTTTTTCTCAGTAAACAAACTTAAAAGTTTCAATCAGGCGTTTACAATTTTTTAATTACTAAAACTTTCGAATCAAAACAATTTAAGTTTTAACATTAAAATTGGGAAATTCCTTAATTTTAAACGGATTTCATAATTACATTTGATAAAAAAAATTATTTTTTATCAAAAACTTCTAACTTCAAACGCTTTTAAATGTCAACTGAACCGGGAGCGGAAAGACCCCTGGATGCTTCTAAAAACATTTTTGAGTTTTAATCCGTCATTTTTGAGAATTTTGTGATAAATTTTCAGGGAATGTATTTGGTAATGTCTTTCGGCTGATAGAGTGAAAGAAATTTAATAATGTATGAGGAACAAATTGTTGTTAATTTTTTTCTGATTCTTGTCGCAAATCGGACTTCTCTCACTTCCGGCGTTTCGTTTATCAAGCGAATTTTGAAAAAGAAAAAACTTCCAGCGAGAAAGTCTTTTAAAATACTACAAAGAACTTTTCTAGAAAATTGTAGCCCAATAGGATTGATATTCAAGAAATTATTTAGGTCTCAATACAGGGGGCATTTTCAAATTTCGAATTTCCGAAGTTGACCATTTCGAAAGTGGTAAAAAGCTGATGTGGTACTCGCGCAAATTTTGTTTCTATCGGACATTTAGTAAACAAGAAACTACCTGAGCAGATGGCAGACACGTACCTGGGGGCTAATACCTTGGCAGACGTGAGGAAAGGTGACCGTTTCAAGTTTGAAAATTTTGGCATGCGGTACTCGTGCAAACTTGCTTTATGTGTGATGTGTAGGAGGTAATTAAGTAGCAAACAAAATGGCAGACACCTACTTGGGATCTAACACCTTGGCAGACGTGAGAGAGGGTGACCGCTTTAGAATGATAAATTTTTTTTATGTGGTACTCGCGCGGCCTTCGTTTTCAGGTAATGTTTATCGTGTAAGTAACTCGTAGAAAGTATGACAGACATTTATTTGTGGGTTAACCTAAAAAGCTAAAAAAAGTCAATACCAGCTTCAAAAATCATAAAAAAATTCTTTTCCACTAACTTGGTGGAATATGTTATTGATATTTATTAATTTTTAAGCAACAGCGAGAAAAAGTTTAAGGAAATTTTTTTGTGTTTATTTGACATTTCTTGCTACTGTATACACTTGCAGCGTGACATTGGATGCCGACTACAGTTGAGGCTCAATTTTTACGACTTTTTTTTATGAATCAAAAATTTGACTTTTGCAATTTCGAAAAATCTTCAAAAAATCTTAATGAATTTGAAATCCGTAAAGTTTGAGCTTTTCAATCAATTTTGAATGGTAAAAATCGAACCATTTTTAAAAATCTCAAGTTTGTACGACGATTCACTAATGTCATTGGCTTTTTTTAGCTTTTTAGCATATTGTATTTAAAGTTTTTTAAATTTTCTAAAATTGCTTTTGAATGCTGAATGTCTACCTCATTTTTTTGATTTTGCCCGACCACTAATTCAGAAACGTTTTCTTGCTTAGCGAGTCTTACGCGCTCAGCCCAGGGCGACCTTGGTCGGCGTCTGCCGAGGGTTTGGTACCCAGATAAATGTCTGCCATACTTTCTACGAGTTACTTATACGATAAAAATTACCTGAAAATAAAGGCCGCGCGAGTACCATCATATAAAAAAAATTGTGTCATTCCAAAGTGGTCACACTCTCTCACGTCTGCCAAGGTGTTAGCCCCCAGGTAGGTGGCTGCCATTTTGTTTGCTACTTAATTATGCCCTAAACGTCACATATAAACCTAGTTTGCACGAGTACCGCTTGCCGAAATTTTCAAACCTGAAACAGTCACCTTTTCTCACGTCTGTCAAGGTGTTAGCCCCCAGGTACGTGTCTGCCATCTGCTCAGATAGTTTCTTCTTTACTAAATGTCGGATAGAAACAAAATTTGCGCGAGTACCACATCAGCTTTTTACCACTTTCGAAACGGTCAACTTCGGAAATTCGCAATTTGCAAATGACCCCTGTTCTGTGGGCAAACTTTTGGTTTTGCAATATGCGAGTAATATGTAAGCGATTCTTAAAATTATAGCCGGGTACCTATTGGGCTAAAATTTTCCAGAAAACTTCTTTGTAGTGTTTTTAACGACTTTCTCGGTGGTAGTTTTTTCTTTTTAAAAATTCGCTCGATAAACGAAACGCTGGAAGTGAGAGAAGTCCGATTTGCGACACGAATCAGAAAAAAATTAACAACAATTTGTTTTTAATAAATTATTTAATTTCTTTCTGTCTATTGGCCGAAAGACATTACCAAATACATTCCCTGAAAATTTTATCACAAAATTCTAAAAACTGACTAACTCAGTACGAGTTGAAGTGAAAAACGAACTAAAATCCTCTTGGACTATAAGTTGCTAGTGGCTGGGCGACTCGCGCGCGGACCGTATCGATTCTCAGAACCGAAACATAATACAATTCCGCGAATTTTTCACGGCTTTAAATTCGTGGAATTAAAGAAAGTAAATTATCAAGAAAGTGCATTTATTTTTCACTCATGTTGTGATGGCTGTCAAAGCGAACAAGGATCTTATTAGTAATCGTAAGTCCATAAGGCATAATATTTTTATCATAGATGTTTATTTATAATGAAATTAATAATAATTTAAAAATAGAAATATCTTACAAATTAAAATAAAAATTTTTCCAACTTGATCTGGTATTTAAATTTAAATTTCCGGATTCCCTACTATCAAATTGAGCTAGAAAATTTTATTTATATCCTTATGATATCTTTTCACTGCCTAAAAGTTAGTTAAAGCCTAATGTAAATTTAAATTATCTTTTCCACAAGAATCAATTCGTATCATACAGATAAGATAGGGTAATAACGATCTGAATCGTGAATTTCAACTTTTAACTAATATCTTTTGTATATGTTAAATAAACAAATTATTTTTAACAAAATACAACAAGGACTTCTATAACTAATGTCACGGAGAATACAATGAGGGATTGCTTATTGACCACTCGTGGTTCGGTTAGAATTATTTCAATTGGGACCAAGACTGGCTCGGCTTGAATTTTTTAATTTGAAACAGCGCTGGCTCAAAGTAAAAGCTTCCAACTTTGCATGTAACGAAAACTCGGATCTGAGACAAATCAAATGAATGTTGCACAATACTGATATTTAACAAAATGTTCGTATATCAGAGGAACGGTCGACTAACCCCACTTTAAAAAAATTTACCCGCTGCGCAGGCACATTCTCATCGTGCAGCTCGCTTCGCTCGTAAGTTTGAGAGCTCCTAAGACGCGCATCTGATGGATCTCGCGCTTCGCTCTCGGTCTTTATATTCCAAACATTCTTTTGTTGAAGCTCCTGCAGCTTCAAAGGATACATTCTAGTCACGTATCTCGTGCTTCGCACTCGATTTTGTCCAAAATGCGCTCTTTTCTACAGATCAAATGTATTTTATTCTTATTTCTGTACCTCGGTCCGGAATTACTAATTCAGATATTCCAAAATAAAGTAAAAATTTTGTTTTTTATGATCAATATAAAATTTGTTTTTTATTTTCCATTATTTGTTATTCTCAGCTACCTTATTGTTATTGTCTTTTCTTATAATTGAAAAAGTGCTCGTCCTATAAAAAACAATTTTGTTAATTCACATTTTTTTGCATTTTATGTCGTTTTTCCAATCGAGTGAATTTGTTTATTTTCATTAATATTTTTTACGATTTAAAGAAAACGTATGCATCCTACAACAAAATAATAATTAAAAAGTTTGTAGATTTTTGTTGAGTGAACAACTTTAGTCTATTAATTTTTTTCTTACCATGTGTTGCTTTTCCACAATTAAAAAAAAAAGAATGATATTTTTGACGTTCA